>MU551706.1:1870576-2108366 GCA_024362625.1 Silurus asotus
AATAAGTATTTGAACACCTGAGAAAGTCAATGTTAATATTTGGTACAGGAGTCTTTGTTTGCAATTACAGAGGTTAAATGTTTCCTGTAGTTTTTCACCAGGTTTGCACACACTGCAGGAGGGATTTTGGCCTCCACTCCTCCACACACATCTTCTCTAGATCAGTCAGGTTTCTGGCCTGTCGCTAGATGCGCTAGTAGATGCGCTATATAAGTATTTGAACACCTGAGAAAGTCAATGTTAATATTTGGTACAGGAGTCTTTGTTTGCAATTACAGAGGTTAAATGTTTCCTGTAGTTTTTCACCAGGTTTGCACACACTGCAGGAGGGATTTTGGCCTCCACTCCTCCACACACATCTTCTCTAGATCAGTCAGGTTTCTGGCCTGTCGCTAGATGCGCTAGTAGATGCGCTATAGTTCTATTAATTAGAAAGTGACCAATAATTTTTTACCAATATTTGATATATCAAATATGGTTTGATTTCTGTAGAATACAGATTAACATGGCAGAGGTAGAGCTGCATTTTCCTGCAAACACAACAAGACAAGAATGTCTGGTTTTATTCAATCATTCTTTTCTTTTTTTGCACTACAAAGGCGTGTTTGTAAAAGGGCCATGGTTTAGAAGTCTGAATTCAGTTAAGTAATTTTATGATTTGCTCTCTGTATGAACCAAAGAAGTAAAAGCAAAATATTTGCAGCATATTGAATTGTAGAGCATCATATTTTTGCCATTACGTTGTACTGCATTCTGTTGAATTAAAATCGGATTGCGCTGCATCCTAATAGGGGGGAATTGTTTTGGCATCGCTTCGGTAGCTGCTTCATATGTATCTTTAATGCATGGTATCGTTAAATATGCATCAATATGCAAATCACATCGGCCTGTTATAAAGATGCGCATCCCTAATACACACACACACACACACACACACACACACACAATCCCTTTTCTTTTATTTCCAGCATAATTACATCATGAACACAGTATGGGATGATTTCACACACAGTTCCACCTTTTTCTGTGATAGTTTGTACCAGGGTAAGAAAATGTCTCATGACCTAATAATGACCTCATTATTACTCACTTTTGCTGTTCTGCTCTTGATCACTAGTCTGGAACGATTCCAGGAAACAGAGGTGCGAGTCTGCTCAGTTTCTATGCATATATATACATTCAAATTCAATCCTTTCTTTCTGTTTGAATCTCATTAATGTTTCCTACAGGTAAACTGAAGTCAATCAATTCCATCAGGGATGATGATCAGGCATCAGAAACATCCCAGGCCAGGCAAGTAACCAGAGGTGGAAATTACGTGAAATTCTACATTTTCTTTAATAATAATCTGCAGGCTTTCAACTGTTATATATCATGACATATTTTCCCCCAATTCATTCACATTTCACAAGTGACACGGTGGTTATTTTTATTGTGGCCATGAATTAACACACACATTTGGTTGTTATATTTGCTAGGTGTATACTTCATTTAAGAACCATTAAAATTGTACTACGAAAAAAGACCCTGAAAGTATTCCTTACAATTCTTAAAAAAATAAAGACAATATGATCTACATCAAATAGTACTTTTATACCAAAAATATACCAAAAATAGAAAAGACTTGTCTAAAATTAGGCGGCGCTTTTACCTCAATTAAAAGCATGATTTTCTATTTTAAAAAAAGGTTTATTTATTGTGTTTTGCTAACATGGGTAGTAATCTTGTAACTTTGCTTGTTTCCTTTGCTAATGCCGGGTTAGACTAGCATTGATTTTAGTAGCTAACAGCTAACAACAGCTAGCTAACAACTAGGCCAGACAGTTCGTCAAATGTTAGCCAATGTTCACAGCTTTAAATCAGAAGTTTTTCTTTTGAAGAGCCAAAATTAAATGTTGCATTATACAGATTCACATCATATTAAAATTGAAGTTTCTATGATTCCTGAATTTATAAGTTTAGAAATAAATGAATAAATTGCATGACTCTCGCTGCTCAGTTAATGCAGTTTTATTTTCTAGTTCATGATATTTTTTTCAGTCGAATGAAACTTATAGTAAAATGATGACATACAGTAGAAAAGATTTCATTGAAAATACAATAGAGTTCAATGCCTGATACAGCTACTCAAACTATAAGCAATACATGTAATATCAGTGACCTCTATTGCGTGACATGAAGCTGCTCCTGATTTTCCAAAGGTTTTTCCAAAGTGGGCTAAATCAAATTCACTTGAAATTAACATTAACATCAAATGTTAAATTGTAAAAAAAACTGTCAGTGGGATTTTTTCTCTTTTTTTCTCTTCACATGTATAGCATGACGGGGCAAATCAAAGGTCACCATGGGCTAGTTTTGCCCTGCAGGCCTTAGTTTAGGCATCTCTGACAAGAAATTCCTGTTATTATATCCGTAGTTAAAACCAATGTAATACTCAAGAACGTTTCAAATTAGCATGGATACTTCCTTTTTTTTTTGCTCCTGTTTACACATATCTGTTGACTCAATAAAACATTTTGAACAGTAACTATATTTATCATTGATATACTAATCTTCAGTACACCGTAACACTAACACACCCAGTCTGCCTGTATGTGAACGCTAAATCTCAGTGGTTGGTGTAAATAAAACCTCTGTGAATCTGTAGTGTTCAGAGTGGAGTTCTGAACTGGCTGTCGAATAGCTTCATGAGTGCCCTGCCACAGCCTACTGGAAGCCCGAACGTCCACAGAGCTGCCAACACCGAGGCCAAGGTCTTTCCTTCACTGTGAACTACTGCTCCTTCCTAGCAAACAAAAATAACCAGAGAAATTCCATTAACAGCTTCTCAACACCCCGTTTATTTCATCTTTGTCTTGCAGGCACATCAAGTTGAGGATCCCGACAGGTACGATGAACCATGGCAGCATAATTAATTATCTATTATTATACACTATAAGGGGAGACAGTAAGAAAGAGGTGGGGAGGTGGTAGCCTAGTGGTTAAGACACTGGACTTTGGATCAGGGGGTTGTGGGTTCATGTCCTGGCCATACCAGGATGCCACTCTTGGGCCCTTGAGCAAGGCTCAACAAGGCTTAATCTCCTATTGGTGCTCAGATGTGGGAACGGGGATACTCAATCCAAGCCTGGCGGTGAAAGGAGGAGGCTGGGTGTTGGGCTAGAATTCGACCCTATAACAAAACCGCAATGTTAACAGCAAGTAAGTCATCAGGCTCTTGCTGCCCAATGTGCCTCATGGTGCAGGAGAAATAAAAAAAAAAATTATACACTATATGGCCAAAACTATATTACACCGAATGTACATGTGATCTTTTCCCAAACTCTTGTCAAAAACTTTTAAGCACACAATATAGAATTCTTACAATTTTCCTCAAACTAAAGCAACACACTTGTTCCAGCATGTTGATGCCCCTGTGCCATAAAAGTAAGCTCCATGAAAACATGGTGTGTGAAGACCAAATTGGCAGAACTCACAATGGCCACACCTCAAACTGCACTGGAAAGTGTTTAGAGGAAAGTGAATCTCATCATAACGTCAATGTGAAATCAGCAAGTACACTTGGGTGTGATGGTTTGGTGTACATATACGTTTGGCTGAACTGTGTATAGTTTATTGTTCCTCCATTCTGGCATTGATCAATTGTCCATGACAGCGACTGTAATATGTTATTATTTGTATAGTAGCAGGGATTGGATTGGTGGAACAGTGTTAAAGAAATATAATCTAATGTGTAAAACCTCTAACAGATCAGGAGTCACTGGTTGGATCTCAGGTGGAATTGGAAAAGTTGTACCACAGCCTGAGACTAAATACACAGAGAGGAAAGAGAAAACTGATGAAGAGCATACAGAGGTATAGTAGTTATTTGTACTAGCATGAAACTTTCCTTATTGCTCATTCCGTCTATTCCTTTTTGCACATTACTGTAGAATTACTATGTGATCTGGAAAGTTTTTACCTCATTTCTCTGCACAATAAATTCATTTCAACTGCACTAGTTTTATTAACACGTGATTTCTGTTTTATTAGCACACATTTCTGTTAAAACATTTTTATTAAAAATACAAAAGATAAATATAAACGGAGTGAAATTAAACCCCTCAGTGCAACACATATTTATTCACGACGTCCTTTCATTTCTCAGATATATAAAAAAAATTATAATAAACTCCATAAATGTCTAAAATCAAGCTCCAAAATCCGCCATGGTGCACACATCCGGCAATTAAAACAGTCCGTGTGGAAGCTAAGCAAAAGTTCAGTTTGGTGTCCCGATGATTTACATCATTTTAAACAGTGGTCCCCAACACAAAAATGATAAATATCATATATAATAAATATATAAATATAAATGAAAAAGTACTTCATTACTGTAACTAATTACATGTACTGGCCGCCACTGATAATAATAATTATAATAATTTGTTAATTTAATTTAAGTAAACTAATGTAATTGTAAAAAAGAGATTTTTTTCAATGATCATGTTTCCCTATAATTGTCTAAGTACATTTATTTCTAATTCCAGGTTTACAATATTGAAGAACTTCCAGGTGGGTGTTTGTAGAGCTGTTCACTGTAATTCTGGTGAGATGGTAGAGTTTGGAGAGCTGGAGATCTCTGACTGCTCGTCATGTGTTCAGACGCAGAGCCTCTTCCTAACGTCCCGGTGGTGGAGATGGTCTCGGAGGACGAGGTGTCTGAATTGCGGCGTTCTTCTCAGTCTCCCACTGGGTGAGTTACACACAGTATTTTTCCAAAAGTATTGGAGCACTGGATCTTTCCTGCTCTATGTGGTTCTTTTCCAAACTGTTACCACAAATCTGTAGGCACTCAATCGTACAGGACGTCTTTTAAGGCGCTTTAATACAATTCTGCATACACTTGAACTTAGAAACCCAAACCTGCTCCAGCATGGCGATACTCCTGTGCACAATGTGAGTTTCTTAAAGATCTAGTTTACATGCTTTGGAGAGGAAGATCTTGCTGCTATAGAGCTCTGATCTCATCCCTTCTGAACACCTTTGGGATGAATGTGAACGCTGACTGCACCTCAGGTCTCCTCACATACATCAGTACCTGAATTTCATAACACACTTGTGGCTGATGAACACAAATATCCATAAGCACACTCCTTAATCTAGTGGAACATCTTCCCAAAAGAGTGGAGGGAATTTTAAGAGCAAATTGGGACTAAATGTGAAATGTGATGCTCAAAAATCACATACCGTACTTATGCAAATATAGTGTATATTGATGAATTATGATTCAAAGTATCATAACTTTTTTTTTTTTTACATCTGAACCAACTTACGTTTCTCAGCTCTTCTAGAAGATATTTGAGCGTGAGGCTGTGATCATAAAGATGAATATAAAAAAAAGGAAACACCTAAATTGCACTATATGAATTGAAAAGTGCATAAAAGAGTCTTCAAAGCCTTACTAGGTGAATGCACCTAATATGAGACACATAAACCTTACCATCTGCATCTCTTCAGATTGCTGCTTATGCTGAGTTACACCCTTGTAGGAAAGCGATATTTGTCGTATTTCTCATACATGATCTCAGATAGGTAGCTGATTGGCTGGTCTCAATAGCTTCCTCGCCCGTGTTCAAAGCAGCTCACACTTTTCTGGTGTGCCTCTTGGGAGCCCATTTACATTCTTTTACATCCTATTAGGAAAAGAACGTAAATCTGATGGTGAAATAATATCGCTTCAGCTTTCAGCCTTTCAGCCTTACACTTTCTTGTATCAAGAACTCACCTATCACCCCATCATCTACACATCTTTTTTTGTGGAAACCACATATGAGAGCAGTCCCTTATTCCATCACAGAGATTGTCCTCGCAAGAAAGGTACAGCAAAAGCCTGAAAAGCTGAAAGATTTTCAAAGATAAAGCAGCCTTCTAAAGTATGGCTACGGATTAAAGACTTTACCATTCGTCTTCATTACCCTGATTTTTTTCCCCAAATTTTCTCCTTTAATCAGAGTGGTGCAGTGGATAAAGACCGGATTCCGGAACACTGTGCCGTACCACATGCCCCGCCCTCCAGACCACCTGGAAAACAGCTCCCAAAGATCATCACGCAGTTCAGATAAAGGTATTTAAGTAATACAGACTCTATAGTGCAGAATAGTCAGATCTTACTGGGTTGCATCCTGGTGACTTTGGTGGATCATTGTTACAAAGTACTGACACTGGAGACTCCTTCCTTAAATGCTAAATAAACATCTCCCTATAGAATTCTTCACCATGGGGAAATGGTAGCTCAGTGGTTAAGGCTCTGCTTTACTGAAGCCCCAGTATCACCACTGTAACTCTTGGGGGCCTTGAGCAAGACTTTTAACCCTCTGTTTTACACTTGTTCTGATCGGCGCTTGGTGTATCTACTGATCACCAACATAGAATTCAGCATCAGTTCAACATTAAGCAGAACATTTACACAGGAACAAATGATGAAGAAACTCCAGACTCGAACTCGACACAATACACGTGACCTTTCTTTTTTTGGAGGTTTTGTGCTCATGATCATTGTAATAAAAATCAATCAGTGTTTGAGTCCTTAATATCATTCTATTAATAGATCAGTGTGCTGAGAGTCACATTCGAGTCTTTTCACACAAACTGAGGTGATTAAGTAAAGAGTCTTGTGATAAAAATGATAATAGGAACATTAGAGTTATAATAAATCACTACTTTAGATACTTAAGTACATTTGAAGGCAAAAACTTTTTAAAGGGACACTTTTACTGGAGTCACATTTCACAGAGTCTCTACTATAAGTTTAGAAACAAGTTTATTAGAGGGACAGCCCATGTAGGACGTTTTGGGGACAAAGTGAGAGAGGCTCGATTGAGATGATTTGGACATGTACAGAGGAGGGACATGGGGTGTATCAGTAGGAGAATGCTGAAGATGGAGCCACCAGGAAGGAGAAAAAGAGGAAGGTCAAAGCGGAGGTTTATGAATGTGGTGAGGGAAGACATGCAGGTAGTTGGGTTAAAAGAGGCAGATGTAGAGGACAGGGGGGTAGGGAGACGGATGATCCGCTGTGGCAACCTCTAATGGAAGCAACCGAACGAAAAAGAAGAAGAAGAAGAAGAAGATCTCTACCTTAAGTCTAATACATGCTTTGTGTACCTGCAACTGGTTGTTACTATGGGAATGATAACATAGTAGAATGAGTGCATCCAAAAAAAAACACAACTGTAGTTCTTGCGTATGAGTATTTGATATCTTTCCTCTTTCCTCACAGTGTTCTCACCTCCTCCTGAATCAGTAATCAGCCTGACAGAAGTCGACCCAAAAGTCAAGTACGTTAATCTGTAGCTTCGGAAGGCTTTTTTCATCTCTATAGTAGTACTGATGAGTTCGGTGTGCATATGCCTCAGTTTGTGTGTCTTCATCTCTTCCAGCATGATGGGTTGGATCGTTCACGGTCTCGGCCTGGCCTTGCCCCAGCCTGTCACAAGAAGCAGAGAGGATTACGGGGTGAGTCAGACACTTGCATTCCTTAAAAAGAGCAGTTCAGCCAAAAGTTATCACAAGGTTTTCTACTTAACTGTAAATGCAGCTGATCAGCTCAAACATTCCTGGGGCTTGAGGTTTTCAGTCCTTTTGTGTTGCACTGAAGCTTCTTCTATAAAAACCCACCCGATCATGCGGTATTCACAGTTTAAAAAGTGCATTTCACTACGTTATGTCCTAAAATGGATGCAATGATTAACAAATAATATGCCATAATTAAAGCCGCATATCATACATGGGTAAATAATGCATGCGAATTATTATGAAGCAGGAGGAAATAATAATCTAGAGAGTAGAGTGGTAAGAGTGCAGTGTACACTCCCTTCAGAGACTTTGTAATCTCTGGGGAAAAAACAAGCAAGTGCAATTTTTTAACAGATTTATCCTGTCTTATCTCAATGGGGAGAGAATTCCAAAGTTTTGGTGCATGGGAGGAAAAATCCAAATCACCCTTAGAACATAAAGGAGATAGAAGGAACAACTAAAAGACCAGAATTAGAAAAGTAAAAAATCATGCCTTGAAGCGTAGACAGGTAAATGTTGTGACAAGTGATGAGGCCAATACTATGTAGCCCCTATCAGTCAGCATTAGAATTTTAATTTAAAAAATCGATCTGTAGTCTAAACACGTAGACAGAATAAGCACCAGTTGCACAATGACTTGTTAAGGTCGGTGCTCCCTGTGACTGTGCGTGCAGCCTTGTGCTGCCATCTGTTGGTGTGTTACAAAACTAATCTCAAAACCTCTCAATTCTACCTCGTATATTTGATTAGAGGTAAATTGTGTCCAGTTGGTTTTCGACTAAAATGCCCCATAATGCTTTTAATGGCATTATATAAACATGCTTATATCTCTTTTCTCTTTCCTCAGGGAGTGGTAGACAAGGTAACGCAACATGGTATGTATCTACACGTGGTAAAGTCTCTGTTTCTCATGTTGTGAAGATGCAATAAATAACAGATATTACAGGGTGATTAATTAGTGTAGATCAAATAAATGCAGACAGCAGAAGTGGCGAGGCTTTAGGGTTGTGAAGGTGGATTTAAGCGTATATATGAGTGTGTATGCATTTATGTGTGCGTGTGTGTGTGTGGGTGTGTGTGTGTGTGTGTGTGTGTGTGTGTGTGTGTGTGCAGCCAGAATAACACCAAACAGTTCATCACAATCATCTAATCATGTTTCAGACTTAATGATTGTGATGGTTTCTTACTTTCTGGGGACCCATCAAATGTCCCCATAAAGTCAACTCTGTCATATTCTTGTCCTTGTGGGGACATTTGGGTTTTACAAAAAAAATTAAAACATGTACTTATTACTGAAGAGCTGTACACAGTTGAGGTTAAAACGAAAAAGTGCAAAAAATAAAAATAAAAATAGGACCATCTAGAGGGTTTTAACTTTCTACCACCCTCTGGGGCATCTTTTTTTATGCAGAGGAGGGTATTTTTTTAATAGAAAGGCACCAGACAGGGCAGTCATTTTTCCACACTTAGCGGAACGATATAAAGAAGCGCATTACATATTCTCTAGACAATTTACCCTACAAGACATTTCATTAAATTTTTTCTATTTGAAGGGTAGCCATTGGGGCATTACATCATGTACCGTTTTTAAAAGGCAGCCTACAGGGCACTTTATAGTATTCTAATTATATTGAGCTTTTTCTACAGGGCTCTTTAGTGAGGGTGTTCATGCCCTCCTCCGTGTCCACCAGTGAAAAGTTGGACAGGTTTTGCTTTTATATCACAGTGATCGTTAAGTTCAGTCCTTTTTTAATAAGAACCTTTTGGCTTTATAACAAATAAAAACTAAAAAAAAATAACCCTTTCTCATCTCCACATTTATTAATTTTTCCAAGTAAACAAGCTGGAGATTCTGTTTTAATTGTGCATCATTATTTCTGTCTTCATTTAGCAATAATTCACATTCCCAGTACCAAAAATTCTCCCTTGAGTCATAAAGTTCAATTGAATTTTTATTTAATTTGTGTAAAACTGATGATATCCATCCTGAGGCATCTAGAGGTTGAGCCAGCTTCAGTTGTGTCTCACCTCATGCTGGCCTCAGGAGGATCCCGAGCCTTCTGGAAAAGCTCCAGTTGTATCCAACTTCAGGAAGATTTCAGACATTGGACTTTGAGGATAAACAACAATCAATACTCAAACTTACATTCTACATATGCTGTTTCTCCATCATTAAACATTTAAATGCTCTGGCATGGAGGATGTTGGTGTTGAATCTATAATGATCTCTGATGTTGAGTTAATTTCTGAGTTGCTCCTGAGCTTCTGGTTCCACAACTCCAACTTAGAGTATAAGATGTAGAAAGAGACTTACTCATAATCACACAATCACTTTAATGATTTATAATCAGACTCTTGGTGTCTCCCAAATGAGGATGCCTTCCTTTTTTGAGTCTGGTTCCTCTGAAGGTTTCTCCTTCATATCATCTAAGGAAGGTTTTCACTGCCACAGTTGCCCCAGGCTGCTCATTAGGGATAAATACACATCAGTTTAAACACGCTCTAGAAATGTAATTAAATGAAAAGTACATTTATAATGATTCAGCCCGTGTTACAGAATGGTCCAAAGGTGCACTAGGTGTATTAGTAACAAGGCACAGCCAGAAACAGAACCACATGACCGGAAAGAATGTAAAAGCAGGATAAAGTCTAAACAAATGTCTAATGCTGAACAGGAAACTTTAAAATAAACCTAGAGCTAAACATGGTTGATGGTCACAGGGTAAACACAGGCTCTGAATCCAAACAGTAAAGATCTACAGCATATTAATACATATCCAACTTAAAAGCAAGCAATTCACAAAAAATTTCTCTAAAGACTCTGATGAGTGCAAAATGAACAATAACACATTCTGACCAATCGGAATTTACCTGTGGTCTGATTACCTTTGATACTCGTAAAAACGATGATTGCAAAATATTTTATGTTCAAACAAGTGCTCTATGTTTAGTCATGAATTGATCTACAATTATGCCAACACACCCTGATGCTGATGTAGTGAAGAACTTTGTTCAGCACTTTGTTACACTTTACCTCCTTTAGCACTTTATATTTGATCAATGAGGTTGATATTGTAGGTTTATGCAGATCATTAACAAGTAAAACAGGGTTGTTTCTTTGCATACAATCTCCATCCTGTCCATATTTTCAGCTGTACACTCCAGGCCAACTTCCTCAGACATGGTCCTCGAGGACGTCCTCTCAGACGATGACCAGGAAAAGGACCAGGACCAGAAGCAGAACCAGGAGGACAGATCTGAGCAGCCATCTTCCCCCAAACAAGCAAAGCCAGAGGGAAGCCAGGATACACGAGACGCGGCAAGCCTTTCAGAAGCAAAATGCGTGGAGCAAGAGGACGCTGAGACCCAAACCGGACGATGGACGCCCTTCATCGAGAGCATCAAAAGAGAGGCGGAGGACAACGCCATGGCAACTATGGAGGAACGGTCGGTGTCTCGGTTTGTGTTCTGGAAATGTTGGGGTTATACAAGCTACAAGACACTTGTTTTACTTTGATTATGATTTGGAATGAATGTTTGTTTTCTCTATTTTTTTATTAAACATTCACAAAGACAGGGGGATTATTATTTTGCAGGCTGGCTAAGAGTTTAACCTAAAGTCCAACTGAATCTCACTCTTGCAGCTGTGAAACCCACGAGTTAATCTAAGTGAGGCTAAGCAGGACTGCTGTGTAACGTTAGCGAAACGAATAAAGCAAATTAGCATACAAAACAAGAATGCCCTTTCAAATCTTGCTCATGTTAATGCAAGCAGGAAACATGACATTAGCTAAACGAAGCTAGCTCTGAAGGACAGCAGTGTGGTTAAAATGATAAGGTTACATTAGCTAATTTGCGCAGTCTGTCCAGATTACTTCAGTTTTGTTTGATCCTTTATCAACAGTAGGATAATAAAAATAATGAAAATGACTAGACTGGTCCTGTAGAGCTTTTATTGTGTGTGTGTGTGTGTGTGTGTGTGTGTGTGTGTGTGTGTGTGTGTAGTTTGCGTGAGGAGCGATTAAAGATGGTAAGGATGGCCAAGGAGGTGGCGAGACACGCAGCTGAGGTGACTATCAGAGAGCTGGCTGGAGCCAGAGTGACTGTACACACTCCTATCCTGGAGATAGAGGAGGAGGAGGCTGAGCTGGAGTAATATCACACACACACACACACACACACACACACACACACACACACACACACACACACACACACACACACACACACCTTGTTATCCTTACACAAGGTGGCCCATGGAAAGTATCCCGCCTCTGGCGAAAGTATGACAAGATGAACGAGCAAGTGGACTGTTTTTATTCACTTAACCACGAGTTTCTGAAAGTGGTCCCTGTTCACGTCTATGCACCTTCAGGCACATCTTAGCAAGTTGGCGGACACTGCTTTCAGCTCTTCAACTGTGATACTGCGGATAGTTTTCTCTTATGTTCATGCAGGGTATGTGGATTGTTGGCGTACACCTTCTGCTTGAAATTTTCCCACGGAACATGGTGGCCATAACCCCCTTTGCTCACAGTTTACTCCTCCGTAAACAGTTCATGAACCCGTGCCAGTGAGTCACGTGAGGTGTCGCATGTCCCCCATGTTGTTGGAAAAAGCAGTCAGTTTTTTCTTCTGGTGTTAGTTGGTCATAAAATTGTTGAAAGATGTTCGGGTCAACTGCAGTATCCACAGTTGATTCCAAGAAAATGGTGCCCACTGTGACACCCTGCCCCAATTTTAATGTTCATGAAATGGTGTTTCGTGAATTAAGTAAGAATTTACAGCATACCAGTACCTTTATATTCTGGGAATTTAGGTGACCTGATAAATTAAGCCAAGCTTCCTCCATCATGAGGTACAGCAATGGGTCCAACTGCCCATCAGCCACTATAGTCAGCAACCACGTACAATTTACACATTTTAATTTCAGTGCTCGCCGACACGTCGTTCGTGATACACCAACTTGCTGAGAAAGTCTGCGAGTTGATTTTCAGGGGGGGGCTACTTGCAATCAGCTGCTGAAAGTCACAGACAAATTTTGCGTCCGGATTGATGGGGGCCTCGATTTCTTCATGTTTGCTGGTTTGACGCATTTTTTTAAAAAATGCAGCGTTTAGCTGGTGGTTTTGTTCCTGGTTACCAGAAGGCATCTTGCGTTTCCTTGATCGATCCGCTTCGCACAAAGCTTTCCACAATCACTATTCGCTGTTTCAGTTAGAACACCATCTTTTCGATGTGCAAAGACGGACTGAATAGGAAGACAAAATAAAGCCGGAAACACAGCACAGACAGATGAACAGAAATCTTACATAATAAAACCACAATGTACGTGAGAGCACATTTTTTAAAACCCATACAAAGTCCACTCTGGGTCCATGATGCTCTGGCACTTTACCTCAGCAGTTATTCAGAATAGTATAGAATAGGCATGTTAATGATTGCAGCAATTCACGACCACATCGGAAAATACGTTCACACAGCAGCAGACAAAACCATTGTTACGAGCGTTGTTAAGGATATAGATCTTTCACATTTCTTAGACTATTAATATTTCTCACTTAAACAAGCTGGAGATTCTGACAGACAAAATCTTATTCTGTTTTATCTGTGAATTGACTTCAGTATTTTTGCCTGTCAAATGTCATAAATAGAAATTTAAGGAAAACCTAAAGACCTGGCAACCCTTATGAGAGCGCCAGCACATTCCCATTTGACCCTGTTAGTACAAAAAAATCCCCATCATACATGCAAATGATTAGTCCACTGTTGGTTATTGTAGAACAACAGCTGGCGTGATATTTATACCCCTCTGTTTATCAGATTTGTATGAACTTTGAAACACAGCCAAATCTCTTTTTTTTTTTTTTTTTTTTGCTTTTCTCCCATGATCATCATCATCATCTGACTCTTCTTGCGCCCTCTGCTGGCAAAATTGTGCAACTACTAGTTCTGGCTCTTGACTTTAAATACAAAAAGCAGAAAAGAGAAATATACCAAATTGTCATTAAATATGATTTATAGGTGAATTGTCATGTATAACATGCATAACACTATTGTTTCTTATTAACATATTTGATACAAAGAAAAAAACATGGATTAAAACCCTAGCAACCGCATCCCATGGCAACCACGGTTGCCTGGTTACCACTCGAGCATCAAGCCGTTTGTTTACCCTTAGGATGGTGAGGCTGCATGGAGCTTCCGCAAACATTCACAGCTCAAATGAACGAACATTGATCAATCTTTTCATTAGTATTGAAGGTTATAAATATAAACTGGAACAGGAGCTTTAAAAGACATAACTGGATTTGAAGCTGAGCTCCTGTGTATCTTGTAAGTTCATATTTTGGGGGATTTTATTACTTTTGATGGAATTTCTCTTCTTGTTTTTTTTTTTATATATTAATATAATTATTAGGGAATATTTGCATCAATAATTACAGGATGTGTGTTTGTGTGCCCCACAGGTGTCCAGCTGAGAAGTTCATCCAGGAGATTGAAGAGTCAGTAGAAGATTCAGCAACAACGCTTTCTTCTCCTGAGTCAAAATTTGGGGGATTTTATTACTTTTGATGGAATTTCTCTTCTTGTTTTTTTATATTAATATAATTATTAGGGAATATTTGCATCAATAATTACAGGATGTGTGTTTGTGTGCCCCACAGGTGTCCAGCTGAGAAGTTCATCCAGGAGATTGAAGAGTCAGTAGAAGATTCAGCAACAACGCTTTCTTCTCCTGAGTCAAAGATTTTCACAGAAGGTCAATCTGGTTCTCCTGAACCTTTTAAATCTGAAGCGTTTCCAGCTGAAAAGTCAGAGGAACCAGAAGAAGAGGAGTCTGAAAGCTCATCAGAGCCTGAATCAGAGCCAGAAGGGATCAGTCAGCAGTTGAAGTCGTGTGATGGAGCCACGCAGCACAATGTCACTCAGGTGAGGAGATCGTGCATGTAGCTGGAGATGAAAAGCTCTAGGACAGCAAAGCTCATCTTCTAACAGGGATTGGTGTGTATATATATATATATATTTATCATGGCACCTGTTAGTGGGTGGATTTATTTATTAGGCAGCAAGTGAACATTTTGTCCTCAAAGTTCTTGTTAGAAGCAGGAAAAATGGGCATACGAAATCGAGCAAGTTTGATAAATTGTGACGTCTAGACGACTGGGTCAGAACGTCTCCAAAACTGCAGCTCCTGTGAGATGTTCCTGGTCTGCAGTGGTCAGAATCTATCAAAAGTTCTCCAAGGACGGAACAGTGGTGAACCGGCGACAGGGTCGTGGGCGACCGAGGCTCATTAATGCATGTGAGGAGCGAAGGCTGGTCTGCGTGGTCTGATCCAACAGACGAGCTCCTGGAGCTCAAACTGCTGAAGAAGTTCATGATGTTAATGATCGATGGCTCATGACTGTTTAAGCAGCAAAAGGGGACCAACACAATATTATGTAGATGGTCATAATGTTACGCCTGATTGGTGTATGAGTGTGAAAAGTACAAATGGCTTCTTTAAAAGCTGAAGCATAAACATATTTTTTTGTCATCTCCAGAAGTATTATCACACTTTATTTGTGAAGATTTGACCATTTATTTTTTGCATGTATTTTTACTTAGAATGCTTGATGAGATCAGATAATACAGAGAAATAAATCCACACCTTACTACAGAATCTTTCCACACACTCAGTCCTCCTCCTCAGCTCTCTTTTAACAGCAAATATTCTGCCTGTCTTCATCCATGTCCTTCAAACGCATTTCACTGCATGCTTCTGAAGATATGGTTCTTTAATACATGACCTCGCTGCCCTTCTGTAAGAAAAACACAAGACCCAGTTATCATCACACCGAACATTCTGTACACACACCCGTGTGTATCCAAGGTCTCAGAGGAAGGAGGAGTGACCTGGGATTGGAAAATCCCTGTCCAAACAGCTGCTGTTCATCAGGAGATAAAAGGAACCATCTGTATGCATATGATAAAAATGCCGTAAAATCTGTTCAATCTGGATATCTTCTCTTTACATCTAAATTTTAACATCATGTCTGCCGTCCATTTCGGCAATCTGATCCTGGAAGTGTTTTCCTGTCATTCCATAAGTTGTATCGTTGCTCGTTATAGTTCTTTATTATTCGTTTACTTCTTGAATTCCTCCTCTTGTGTCATATTTTCTGCTTTTAGGATGAAGGGGAATTATCTGAAGAAGGAACTTGTGGTAAGGCTTTTTTTTTTATGTTTAGCAACCATATGTTAGGTCCGAAATCCATGCACATAATGTTCATTCATTATTTCCAATGCACCAAATGTGGTTGGTTTGTTTTTATTCTCTGATCAATGGGGATTGATTGGGGGAATGGGGGATTTATTTTAAAGCAACAGGTAGTTATAGAAGTAGAGAGGTGCTGAAGACAAAATCAGTTTGGTTAAAAGTGTGCAAAAGTGTTTAATTTTAATAACACTTACGTTTTCCAGACTTTCGTTGCCCTGTCCTAAATTTTTTGAGACGTGCTGCAGCCATCATGTTCAAAATGACCTTATTAGGATTTGCATATTTAAGCAAAGACAACGCTGCATCTATTACTAGCATTACTATAAAGTAGAAGAGTCCGGGTGCTGAAATGGCCTGCCTGCAGTCTAGACCTTTTACCATTTGAAAACATTTGATACATTATAAAATGAAAAACACAACAAAGAACACCCAGAACTGTTGAGCATCTTGAATCCAGTATCAGACAACATTCCTCCCACAACTCTTCAGAAACTGGTCTTCTCAGTTTCCAGAAGAAGTGATGCAACCAAGGCTCTGTCCCAAAGAGTACCCTATTGACATACTTACAGAATATCTGCAAGGGGAGAACATGGCCTACAAGGGCGCCATTAATTATCAAATTAATAAAGACTGGTATGCCATCCACTGGTGTAGTCCTTGGTTTGAGTTCACGTACATCCTGCTTGCCAAATGAATTACTGACTTAATTCTAATGCAGGTACTGACTGCACCATTCTGCTTTCAGGTCCATTCGGATGTGATGCACTGATGGCCTGCCTCATGCGAGTTCCCTGCGTTCCAGTGTGCCTCAACTGTTTCAACCATCTGCTAAAGGAGAACAATATCACCCTGCCCGAAGTGCCCCCTATACCTAAACTCCCCTCACGACTATCCCAGTTTACCCAGCAGATTCCCTTATTACCAACTAGACTCAACCAACTACCTCAACAAATCACTCAGCAGATTTCCCAGCGTGTACCCAAGCTTCCTCAGAACTTCCCTTCTTTCCCACAGAAACTTCCCAGTTTCTACGAACGATTTTCCTGGAGGTTTTCCCTTCCGAAACATTCTTTTTCACAACACTTCTCCAACCTCCCTCAGCACTTTTCCAACATTCCACATCATCTATCCAATCTACCTCAGCGCTTGTCCAGGGTTTCTCGGCAGTGTTACGTCACTGTTCAGAATCGTCTGATCAGCATCAGACCTCAAAATGATGTCTAAACCTCAGCAACAGCAGGAGAGTCGGGACCTGGAGCTGGGCCACCTGGTCCGCCAGTCCCCCCTCCATGTCTCCCGTACCCCATCCCCTACATCACCCGGCTCCGTTCTGGATTTGCCCAATGTGCCCGTTTATCCCCGTCTTCCCCCTATCAGTCCATCACGTCAGCTCTCGGGCCTCTTTAACCCTACCTTTAATGCCGAGGATGAACTCAACTCCACTAGACCTTCAGGTGAAACGTTTGTGACTCTTTTGGTGAAATTTGTATGCGAAGTGAGGAAGCTCTAGCTATACACTATGTAAATAAATATTCTTTAGCATACGTTCAGAGTACTTTAAAGGTTTTATATTGTTATAAAAGACTTCTAAAACAGAAACTATGATGTGTTCTTGCTGTTCCTCTTGCAGCTAGCTCCAGACTGAGCATTCACCCAGCTGTAAATGTAGAAGACATGGACTCAGACAGTGAGCAGCACGGGAAAACTTCCCACCATGTGCCCCAGATCATCACCCCCCAAGACCCAAACCTCAAAACCCTTACTGTGCCTGGGCCATCCAAATCGACCCGAACCAGGTGCAGACCTTAAGTTATTCATCTAGTTAGTAAGAAGTGTGTAATATATTTAAAAATAATTTGTATGCAATCTACATAGCAATACTTAAAATCTTTAAAGAATTTCGACAATAGACATACATTCTTATTTTTATATATTTTATATATCCTAATAAATATATTGCTTTTACATGTGAAATGGACTAAAAGACCATTTTTGTCAGTAGTAATCGGGAATTAATGTTTTAAACTTAAACACATCTGGACACTTTCATCAGCAACATGCATGAAAATGTTTTTTCAGAAACTTTCTTTTAGGATGCTTTTTGTTAGCCATCTAACTAGCGTTAGCATGAAAATGTGAAAATATATACAAAATTAGTTTTTATACATCAGCTCAAATATTTTGCCATAAAAAATGTGAACCTATGAATCTAATGTTTAATTGTCTAATGTTCTAATCTAATCTAATCTAATCTAATCTAATCTAATCTAATGTTGCTGGTTACTTGCTGCTTATGTACACTAAAGCATTTTTTCCAGCAAGTGTAGAAATATTCAGAGAGATTTTCAGAGAATAGTTTATGCCAAATATTTTGGTTTATATAATTAGCCATAAAAACATTCTGAGAAAAACCTCAATTGAGCAAATGAGCAAGACTATGACAGATTATGAATGTATTCCCTGAACAATTATATATACATCTTATGAAATAAATTCTACATGTAAAATCGACACATCTGGAAAAGTGTATGAAAATGTTCTTCTGCATTTAGAAAAGTTTTTCAGGAAAAGCTTTCTCAGGTTAATTTGTGTTAGCCATCCAACTAGCATTAGTAAGAATAGGAATATTTTAATTTATTAAATAATACATTTATTGAAAAAATACATTTGATTTGGAACAATTTTGTACCTAATAATCTAAAACGTTTCAAAAGGAATTTGTAAACGAGTGACTAAGTGAGCGATGTTAGCCATCTGGCTACTATTAGCAATAAATATGTTAAACCTAAAAACAATACTTTCAGACTACAGCTCTTGTTAGATTATTGTCCGAAATTAGTGTTTGAGATTATTAATATTTTTTAATGAGATAGAATTGGTTTAAAAATTCTGACAGGTTAGCTCAGGTTTTCTAGCTAGCTTGCATTGTGGACGTTTTTAGCTCGTGTTTAGCTCATGCTAAGTAATGATACTTGTGCTATGACCTTTTTTCCCTAATTATTATGTCTAATTATATGTTTTTATTTTGTCTGGGTTTTCTTGCTTCTGCATACTTTTTCTCTCTCACACACACACACACACACACACACACACACACACACACACACACACACACACACATATACCTGTCATGGAAACTATGCTGGTGCAAGGGACAGAAAGCCACAGACTATTTGGACGAAAATGTAAGAAATGTAATATGATTTATTGTCTGGCTTCATCCCATCGTCCCGAACTCATAAAGCCATAAATGTGTCTTATGTGTGACCAGCGTTTTTTTTATTCACGCTCATTCCACTTCTACATCTGTTCTTTATATATTAAATACTCGTTGTTATATGTTTTCGTTTCTATAGTAATGTCTTGTTCATAAGGATTGAATAAGTAACACGACACATAATTTAGTCAGAATTATTCAAATTAAAGAATTTTTCTTAAACAAGGAGCGAAATGGCAAGAGATATATAGAGATTTATATTATTTATTTTTAAGGAATATATCAGTATCAGTGCTAATGTAATATGTCATAAGAGATACTCAATTTGTGGGTGTTCCTCAACATCAAATGTAACTGGAAATTGATAAAAAAAAAAAAATCAATGTTCTTGGTTAAAATAAAATGTGTGTTAGCGTGAGCAAATGACTGTTATATAAGATGAATAAAACACTTGTAAAAAAAATTTGAACAACTGTTTCTACGTTTTTTTGAGACAGAAAAAAGCTGTATTCTTCAGGAGATGATGAAGACGATGAGCTGGAGACGGCATTCAGGGCCTGGCCGAGCCAAAGCAGCATCACGAGTGGCGATGACGTGTAAGCAGAAATAATTCAACCAGCGAGCACCAGACATTTAAATATGTGTCTATGAAACACCTCAAAGCTCTGAGAAAATAATGTATAAATGGCTTCAAGCCAGAGGCATGGTTGATCATCTCAGAAGAATGTCTGGAAAAACTGTGTGGTGTTATCATGAAAGTGTTACAGAAAAGCTGCTAAAAAACTACACAGTTTTCTTAATGTAGAGTTTAGTTTAAAAATGTGAAGAAAAAAAAAAAAACAAGAACAAAGGACCTGTAATGGTTTTAAATGTAGATAATTCTAGGTTAGAAATGCAGTGGCTACAGAGATCAAATAGATGCCTGGATGAATAGATAAAGGAATTAGTGCATGAACTGATGGTTGGGTATTCAGAGTTTAGTGATTGCTCAATAATTCCTGTTTACTCAATACTTACATTCAAACACTCGTCATGTGTTAATTGGACTGGTCAACTTCCTAAGTAGAACCTTTTATGATAAAAAAAAAATACATTGATAATTAATAGTACAATTATTGTATAATTAATTAATTAATGGATTAATGGTTGGATGGATGGATGGATAAATGGATGGATGAATGGATGGGTGTGTGCATCTTTATGGATAGGATGGATGGATGGATGAATGTGTGTTGGATGGGCGATTTGATGGAAGGATGGATGGATGGATGGATGGATGGATGTGGGATGGATGGATTGATGGATGGATGGATGGATTGATGGATGGTGGGTATGTGGATGGATGGATGGATAGATGGTGGGTGGGTGGTTGAATGTATGGATGGATGATTAGATGGGTGTGTGCATTTTAAATGGATGGATGGATGGATGGATGGATGGATGGATGGATGGATGGATGGATGGATGGACATATGGTGGTTGGGTGTTTGGATGGAGAGATACATTTTCAGTTGTTACTTTAAAAAATTGTGTACTCTAATGACTGAGGTAAACTTCATAGAAAGATAGATACACGAATAATCGATTGATTGATTGATTGACTGATTCATTCATTCCTTATGCATGGAAGAACAGCAAAGACCCTTTTAAATAGTAGAATAGTAGACTGTCAATACAAAATGTATGGATTGATGAATACATGAGGAACTTGGAGGTGACAGAAATGGTTGGATAATGGAAAAATTCAGTTATTTATCAAGAATTTGCATTTACTTTTCCTCACCTGTTTTACTTGGAACTCACTCTAATAATTAAAATATCCAGTGAACTTTTTAAAATAAATATGTGGATGTATGGATATTAATGATATTCCAGTAGGCTTCAGTGTGTTCTTTGCTTAGCTGTACATGTGACATGTCCAGCCTGAAGGAGCGTCCTACATCAGCAGCCAGCCAGGCCAGTACCATGGTGAACGAGCGTCTGCAAGAGCTGGTCAAACTGTTCAAAGAGAGGACGGAACGTGCCAAGGAGAAACTGATTGATCCTGATGACTTGGATGAGGACACACCTGCCAGTGAGCTTCACCCTACTTCAACCTTACTGCTTAACCTTACTACAAACACAAGGAGAATAAGCAGCCATACTCCATAGTTCATTAAGTGATGTACGCCATTCTCAATTCTCCTTTACGGTTGCCAAAATTAGCACAAAGTCACCGAGCACTAACATTCCACACTGGCTTCAAGGCTCCTAGATTCTCCATTTGAAAGTATATAGTAAATATTTTGACGTGATGGTTTGGTCAGAACACATTGCTACGCTTCACTGGGATTTTACATGAATACTTCCACCAATCATCACTCTGATGGTGGGAGACAAATCATACCAAATTCCTAATATACCAGTTAGTCACATTACTAACTATTACCATGTAAAATCCTAGTTAATACAATATTATTAAACACGCAGATTTATGACTTTGCTCCAGACCTTCTCCCAGATTGAGGAGGAGCTGAGGCACAGCCATGGAAACATGTTGGAGGATTAATTATAACAGAGGTTTGCTACAATTATTGGCATTAAAAGTAATCAAGGTTCATAACGTTCAGTATTTTTGCCCATAATAGCTCCTGGAGCTCCTCCTCCTCCTGAGCCCACGAAGGAACCGGAGCCTGCAGAGGAAAGTCCATCTGCCCCTCCTGAGGAAGAAATTGAACAGGAAGTGTATACCAAACTGCTGTGCTTTAAGGTGAAGCCTCAGTCCAGGATCGGGCGTGTGATTCAGTACCGCTTTCCAGCCAGCATCGACCCGTTCACCAGTGGGTCCCTGTCTCATCTTTTATTCTTGACTAGTGGTTCCACAAAAACGGAGAGAAGTCCAATCCTTATTGTATGTGTGTGTGTGTGTGTGTGTGTGTGTGTGTGTGTGTGTGTGTGTGTGTGTGTGTGTGCGCAGACCTTGGATATGTCCTGTGGCTCTTTTTTGTCACTTTGGCCTGGAACTGGAACGTGTGGATGATCCCGGTGCGATGGGCTTTTCTTTACGACGTCAAAGGATCCCTTTACCTGTGGCTGATCGCCGACTACCTGTGCGACGCCATCTACATTCTGGACATCCTGCTCTTCCAACCGCGCCTGCAGTTCATCTCCGGAGGCGATATTATCGTACGAGAGATCACTTATTTAACCAGCTAGAGCACTCGATTCTGCCCAAAGCGCAGTGTCTCCAGTTGGACTTATTTAAATTGGAGGTTGAAAATGACACTGCATTGTTTGTTTGTTTTTCAATTCCAGAGTGACAAGAAGGAAATGAGAGCCAATTATATGAAAGATCTGAGATTTAAGGTCAGCGAAAAACTTCCTCAGCAGTCAACATCCGTTATTCTGCTCTGTGATGTTTTCGACGATGTCAATTGGCTTTTGCATTTTATGTGTTTTTTTTTTAGCTGGACGTGATCAGTCTTCTTCCGCTGGAGCTGTTCTATCTTCTAGATGGGGTCAAACCTCTCCTTCGCTGCCCACGGATACTGAAGGTAGGCCTCAAACATCACACTGTCCACACATAGCAAGGCTATTAATGCCAAATGCTGTAAATGTTTAAACATGATTTCATCCCCAGGCTTAGCGGGTATTGTTAGTATGGACTAATTTTTCAACAATACCGTAATTTCCGGACTATTAAACGCACCTATATATGTAAATTGTACAAAGATTTTTATTTTGAACATAAATACGCCACACCTGTCTATAAGCCGTGTCTACATTGAAACTAATGAACTTTACACAGGCTTTAACGAAAGACAGCATCTGTTACACGGCTTGTATCTAAACAGTAGCCTACCAAGAAAGTCATTGTTCACCATCTTCCTCCTTCCTTTCACAACTTTTTCTCTCGAGAGTTTATCTTTTGGCATCGTCATGCGTTTAAAAATCACCATCGGTGAAGCTTTTCTCCCGATGCCGTGCAGCTCAGAACACAGGTGAAGTGTGTTTTCATGCCCGGTTGTTTTCAGCGTGACGAATGATTCGCATTTCCTGTAGACAGTCCGAGTGAGCGGCAGGTCAAACATCAGAGGAACCTGATCCATATTTATGATGTGGTGCGGCCCGATTCAGTGGGAGCGCATCTGATTTAATATAAAGAGTTTCATTGGTTCACCTGAACCCGTTCTGCAATTTCATTGGTCTAATGTCAGGGGTCTTAGTTTTTTGGCATGAAGTTTGTGAAACAGGGAAAAACCCAGGAAAAATCCATAAATTAGCCGCTTCGTTGTTTAAGCCGCGGGGTTCAAAGCGTGGGAAAAAGGTAGCGGCTTATAGTCCGGAAAATACGGTAATCAGTTTGACACTACTTTGAAAACCCTAGTGATCAAGTCTCCTGTGTCTCTTTTTGTGCTTTAGATCTTGTCTTTCTTTGAGTTCAACACACGTCTGGAGGCCATTTTGACCAAAGCCTATGTCTACAGGTGAGTATCAAACATATTTTTAGGAATCATAAACTGAGGGGCATTCTGTATTAGAAATCCAATTAAAAGCAACATGCATCCAATCTGAAGAGAAATAGTTTGATGACAGAAACAATAAATAATAATATATAATATAATATAATAATAATAAAAAAGACTTCTGACCAATCAGAATCAAGAATTCAACAACTGCTGCAATCCTTTTCTTCTTTATTCTGTTCTCAGAGTCATTCGCACCACCAGCTACCTGCTTTACTCCCTGCATGTTAACGCCTGCCTTTATTACTGGATGTCGACCTTACGAGGCCTCGGGGCTACGCCCTGGGTGTACAATGGAGAGGGCAATGCGTACGTGGAGTTGATCAATTATTGTTCTTTCATCGTTTCATTTTGCAAAAAATTTAAACCACACATCTTTTATTCATTTGTCCTCATACAAAGAACATCGTTGGACGCAATAGCATTACATTTCCAATTTGCTTGAACTCAAATCTGTTCCAGCATGATAATGTTCCTTTGCACAAAGCTAGCTCCATGAAGATCTGCTTAAAATGGGTTGGAGTAAGAGATCTCCTGGTATAAAGCTCCAAAACACGCTTGGAAACACTTTTGGAGTAAATGTGAACACTGACTGCACCCCAGACCTTCTCACCTTCTCACCTGCATCAGTACCTGACTTGACTAACACCCTTGTAGCTAAATGAGCACAACATCTACACAAAATCTAGTGGAACATCTTCCCAGAAGAGTGTGGAATTATATAAAAGCAGATGTGGACTAAGTGTGGATTGGGATGTTCAAAACTTTTATTTTATTTTCACAGATACATCCGGTGTTTCTACTTTGCTGTGAAGACTCTCATCACTATCGGTGGATTGCCAGAACCAACCGCACTCGAGGAGTATATTTTTCAGCTCATCAACTACTTTATCGGTGTATTCGCATTCTCCATCATGATTGGACAGGTACACAGGTTGAAGAATCTGAATCTGAATTTAGATAGATTTATCTTATTGTCTAACTATTGTTTCCATAGTAACAGCAAGGTCACATAGACTTCACAAAATTAAATTATATTTTGAAAAAGAATGTAAGAATATTACAAAACTTTTGCCATTTAATGAAGGAGATGTTTAAAAAAAAGGAGGGAAGAAATGAGGCCACAAGGGGAATGCATGTCTATATCTCTGTCTCTTCTGGATCATGCTCACGCATGCCTTCTTCTTTGCATGATAGAGATTTAACCTGCATTTAACTATGTGGATGACGTGACACACTGTGCTTACAGACGATGATTTGTGGAGATGTTAATGAGCCCATGCAGTGATTTCCATCACAGAATCATGACGGTTTTAAATGCATTGAGGACACCAAGATCACGGCCATCAACTGATTTTCGCTCTTGTCCCCTGTGCACAGAGATTTCTCTGCAATTTGATGTTGAGGAACATTAATCTGGAATTGTTCCACAATTTGAAGACAGTTTATCACAGATTGATGAAGCTCCGCCCATCTTTACTTCTGAGGGACTTTGCCACTTTAAGATACACTATTTATACCCAATCATTTTACTGACCTACTGTTAGTTTACCTCATTAGTTGCAAAATGTTTCTCCAAATGTTTCATTTTAATAACACTTACTTTATCAAGACTTTTGTTTCCCCGTCCCGACTTTTCTGAGACGTGTTGTAGCCATCAAATTCCTAAATTACCCAAAATTACTTAATTTTTTTCAATAAAATTAGACTTTTCCTCAGTTCCAACATTTGATATGTTTTCTATGTTCTATTGTAAATAAAATATGGGTTTATGAGATTTGCAAATCATTGCATTTTTTTTAATAATATTTAACCCAGTGTCCCAACTTTGATGAAATTGAGTTTATATATCAGTTTAATAAAACGGATTGCTCTTTGCTGCATTAGATGCGAGATGTAGTGGGCGCTGCAACAGCTGATCAGACTCAATACCGCTCGTGTATGGACAACACCGTGAAGTACATGGGTTCCAACCGCATCCCCAAAGACGTGCAGAACCGGGTGAAGACCTGGTACAACTACACATGGCAGTCTCAGGGCATGCTGGGTAAGATCGCATGTTTGTGCATGTTGTATTTTATGACAAATGAATGGCCCGTACCATAACTTTTCTATTACTGTGTTTCTAGATGAAGATGAGTTGCTTATGCAGTTGCCAGACAAGATGAGGCTTGATATAGCAGTTGATGTGAATTACTCGATTGTCAGTAAAGTGCCTCTGTTTGAGGTATGAACCAGGTTTTTCTTTATATAATCCACATTTGATGTATTTGATGCACATTGCTTATAATTTCTTTGAGATCTGCCTAGTTTTTACATTCAAGGTGCATTTCTCTCTGACCAAAACATTGTTTCCACTCCTAAAACTTGCCCAACACAGAGCACTTTTTATGGACAAAAGTATTGGGACACCTTGATTTATTTTCCATTTATATGTGATTCTCCCCTAAACCTCCTACCAAAAACTTGGAGGCACACAATTGTTCAGGACGTCTTTTCTCTTTATTTTCAAATACAAGACCCAAACCTGTTCCAGCATGACAAAACCTCAAAGCCAGCTTCATGAAGATCTGCTTTGCATTGGTTGGAGTGGAAGTTCTCCCGCTATAGAACTTCAACCCCATTGAACACCTTTGGGATGGATGTAAACACTGAATGCACCCCAGGCCTCCTCAACTTCTCACCTACATCAGTACCTGACTTTACTGACACCCTTGTGGAGGAATGAGCACACATTTCCACATAATCTTGTGGAACATTTTCCCAGAAGAGTGGAGCTTATTATAAGAGTGAATGTGGAATTAATGTGATGTTCAAAAAGAAGCACGTACCGATCTTATAGTCAGGTGTTCACTAACTTTTGTCCATATAGTGTATATATATTTATAGCTTTAGGAAGGGAAACAATGTCTGTTTTGGGCTTTAAAATTGCATTAATTTCATATATATTTTTAACAGTGGTGTATATCGTGCTCTTCTCATGCTTGTATATTGTGTGTCCTGAATTGTGCTCGTCTTGGTTTTGTGTTCATGACAGGGCTGTGACAGGCAGATGATCTACGACATGCTGAAAAGACTCAGATCAGTTGTGTATCTTCCCGGAGACTACGTATGCAAAAAGGTGCGATTTGCTTGAATACATCTCTGATCTTATACTACAGCTGTTTCGATAATTCACCTGTGTTCGGTAGAGAAAGTGGAATTTCAGAAAGGAGAATTGAATGTACGTTAATAGACTACAATTAATGGACATGATCTACTGCCATTGCTGGGCCCTTGAGCAAGGCCCTTAACTCTCAAATGCTCAGCTGTATAAATGAGATCACTGAATAAGGGCTGTAAGTGTGTGTGTGTGTGTGTGTGTGTGTGTGTGTGTGTGTGTGTGTGTGTGTGTGTGTGTGTGTGTTGTGAATTTTATTATACAAACAAAAGCTTAAAAACGCCTGGCATCCCAGGATCTGATAATAATTAATCCAGCGATACCTTCAAAAACAGGTGACGTTGCCAGTCGTTGCACTTATTACACCTTTTTATTTTCTGATGCAGGATGAAGTAGGCAGAGAAATGTACATCATAAAGTCAGGAGCGGTTCAGGTAGTCGGCGGTCCAGATGGCAAAACAATATTCGTGACTCTGAAAGCGGGATCTGTGTTCGGCGAAATCAGGTACAAACCGTTATCAGGTGGTCTTTCAACCATATTTGTCCAAATTCGAAGCTGACTTGCGTTTGTTTTCTTCCTTGAAGCTTGTTAGCGGTGGGAGGAGGAAACCGGCGAACCGCCAACGTCATATCACACGGCTTTGCTAATCTCTTCATCCTGGACAAGAAGGGCCTCAACGAAATCCTTGTGCATTACCCCGAGTCCCAGAAACTGCTACGCAGGAAAGCAAAGTGAGACGCGATATAACAAAGCTACTTCTAATAGTAGTTACATTTGAGCATTGTGTTGTTGGCGATCCTGGTGCTGATGTCATGGTTTCTGTGGCTTGTGAAGGAAGATGCTGGCGGATAAAAATCCAGGGAAGAAGAAAGAGGAGGAGAAGGAGCCGGTGCAGGTGATCCCTAAGCGGAAGGAAACCCCTAAACTGTTAAAAGCAGCACTGGAAATGACTGAGAAAGAGAAATCGGGCCTGCGAGGCACACTGGCTAAGATGAAAGGAAAAAAGAATAACAAGTCCTGTGTTTCATTGCAGGTATACAAACATACATACACAACCTATTTCCCATTAAAGCCCAGACCTCGTGCTCACATTATTACATACATTACTTCTGTCTTCTTTCTCCTGTCCAGCCATCCGTGTGTTCCTCAGTGCTACCAGGCTCCCCGATGGAGAGGCAGCACTCGGAGCAAGAAGCTGACATTCTGTCTCAGATCTCAGACAGCGTTATACAAGGACTTCCCATCAGCCCCTCCGGCCTTGAAGATGAGACATGCTCTGTGCAGGAGGGACCAACAGGCGACGAGAGGACGATAGTGGGGAAGGACAGGACGGCCGAGTAATCGGGAAGTGTATCAGGTGATGAGGTAACAAGGCTATGGAGGGCAAAATGGGTCATTTTTTATCTTAATTTTTCTTTCTGAGTGGATTAAAATTTTACTTATTCAGGTCTCAGATTTGAAGTATGAATAAGATCTGGATTGATTTGTTTTAAGAAAGGGCTCGAATTACCAATGAACTGGACTGGTTTTATTCCAATTTCGGAATTTTCTGCCACGTAAATCTCAAAACATATATACTTTTTGTGTGTGGTTTTTTATGTATATACGGAAAAGTGCACCTTCAGCAGTTTGTGCACTTTTAGCAACTAAATAGGACAAAAAGTAATCAATAGTGGCAGCGATTCTAGAGATGTTTGTCACATGTACAGGAAACAGTTACACCATCCACTGAAATTCTTACCCTTTGACTCCCTCAGGTAGCCCATGATATTAACTAAGGACATAAAGAAAACTAAATACTAATTCATGAATGTCCCTGGTGTGTGTGTAAAGTGTGTGTGTAAAGATCTGAGGTAGAATGGGTCCATGCTGGTGTTTCCATTGTAAAGGCATGTGTGTGTGTGTGTGTGTGCGTGTGTGTGTGTGTGTGTGCGTGTGTGTGTGTGTGTGTGTGTGTGTGTGTGTGTGTGTGTGTTTGTGTACACACAGGAAGTCCCCAGTTATATTTGTTGCATTTGTATATATTTTTTGTGTGGTGCAGTTCCACATGATGCTGCTGCTTTATATCTGTAATACTTAAAAATTTCTGTGACAGGTCATTTTTAAGACACACACACACACACACACACACACACACACACACACACACACACACACGTGGGATATTTATATTAGGCAAAAAGTGAACATTTTGTCCTCAAAGTTGATGTTTGAGGATTCGAACGAGTTTGACAAATTGTGACGTCTAGACGTCTGGGACAGAGCGTCTCCAAAACTGCAGCTCTTGTGGGTTGGTCCTGATCTGCAGTGGGTCAGAATCTATTAAAAGTGCTTCAAGGAAGGAACAGTGGTGAACCGGACGAGTCTCAATTAATGCACGTGAGGAGCGAAGGCTGGTCCGTGTGGTCCGATCCAACAGACGAGCTCCTGTAGCTCAAACTGCTGAAGAAGTTCATGCTGTTAGTTCATCATACCATTTTAATCTAATTTGCTATATGTATTTATTTGTATAGTCCAGACTTTAGGTTTAAACTCTGTAAAATGCAAGGCCTTAACAAACCCCAATCACTGTCACGCTTACTGCCAATTGCTTTTAATATCTTTTGTGTTGGAGTTACATTTAATCTTTGTGTTTTCACGATAATGTGATGCAGCACAATGCTTTTTTAGTGTACTCACTTATTTACCTTCTAATATAATCATCCATTTACTACACTGAAGTTTCCACATGCCTGGTTAGTAGTATAGTGACTAATATTTATTTATAAGACTTTTTTCCTGATGATCGTCCATAACTGGGCGAAGGCCTGATGCAGAGTGCACTCGGAAAACGTTTTCACGTCCAATTAGCTCATTGAAGAGGAACGCTGAACACTAAGTGAGGTGTGAACCTCGAGCAGATTTTTATTCTTTATAACATCCAGATGTTGAGGGAATAAAGGGCTGGGAGTCACTGATGCATTTGTTTAACAGATTTTAGATATTTTTGGAAGGGTGTTTTATAAGAAGGATCTGATGGTGGAAATTACTTTCTAAGGAAATTTTCCAAACCATTGCCTTCAGGTTCATAGCGAGATTGGAATATATTTTGGTGCATTTTTCTAATGAGATTTATTTACTCAGGTGTTTCATTTTGGGTTTTTTTTTGTTAAAATATTATATTAATTATATTTAATAAATTATATATTATCAAATGATATTATAAATATAGACACATTTAAATAATATTTTTTTTATATTTTTAATAACATCTTTTTTTAGATTATTTATTTATTTATTTATTTATTTTTAATTTTTTTAAAAAATGGCCATATTGTAAAATGATAAAATTATTAACATTTTGAAAAGGTGAATTATATCCAAAATAGTTCATAGCTTATATTTGTTATAATAATCTTACAAGTAAGTATTTGTAGTCATTTTTAACCCTGCTTGTAATTATTAATAATGACATACATATATTTAATTATGTCTGGATATTTGTGAGGTGATAATTTTTTTTTTTTCCCTTTGGGGAAATATTTGTAGAATTTTTACAAGTATTTTTTTTTTTTATATTTTGCAAGTTATGTCTTACTTTTTAAATAGTAAATACAGTGGACTATATGGCATCTGTCCAACAATGTACACTGTCTCAAATGTAGATATTATTAATAATCTAAAAACGACTAACATTTCTTAATAAAGTTGTTATTTATGCTGTAGTATGAATCTGTCACTGTTCTTTAATAAATAGTTGTTATTACATTATATGATGTGACTTTATTCTTCAGTGTGATTAAATTCATTTAATCTTAAAATGTTGAGGTTTAATCTATCTATCTATCTATCTATCTATCTATCTATCTATCTATCTATCTATCTATCTATCTATCTATCTAAAGGAACAATACTATAGAAATGAAGTGAGCCTTTTTTTCCTGACGATTTGATGATTCCTTCATGGTTAAAGCACTTTATGGTGTCCAGCATGTGTGGCAACATCCTGGTGTGGGATCAAGAAAATGGTGTCTTGTCTACAGTCAAGCCTGGTGGTGGTAACATCATGGTTTGGGGCTGCATGAGTGCTGCTGGTACTGGGAAGCTGCGGGTCATTCTGAAGCAGAATGCCTTTCCTTCAGAAACTGGGCCGAACGACAGTTTAACATCATGATAAGGACCACACACACACACACACACACACACACACACACACACACACACACCGTCATGATGACAACTGCCTCGCTGAGGAAGCTGAATGTGAAGGTAATGAAGTGTCAAAGTATGTCTCCACACATGTACGTGTCTCCACACATGTATGTGTTCAGACTCTTTATTCAGCACTTAGTTGAAGGACCTTTGGCAGCAACTGCAGCCTTACAGTTTTTGTAACAAAAACAATTTTTGCACATCTGTATTTGGGGGTTTTCAGCCGTTCTTCATGGCTGTTACGTTCCCTTTTAATTCTAGGGAAGGGAAGTAACATATGGTGTTTTTGTGATGGATCTTAAAAAATAGGACATAACAGAAACCCAGTTTTAGTTTTTCTTTTTCGCTCTACTTTTAGTGTATAATACAAATGAACTCTATAGAAGGCCTCACAGCTGACAGAGCAAAAACCAAGCCATGAGGTCAAAGAAGCTGCCTGCAGAGGTCCGACACAGAAGTGATGCAAGACACAGATCTGGGTTAGGTTACAAATTATGAAAATCTGGATGTATGATTTAGATTCCTAATTTGCAAGCCAAAAGCATCATGGCAAAAAAAAAAAAAAAACTTTCTGAGATTACATAAAGAGGAAACCTTGAGAGGAGCAAACTCATTCTTTTATCATCAACCTCAGTGATTTTTACTTACATTTTCACTTACAGCATTTGACAGATGCCCTTATCTATAATCAGATTGCGAGCTGGGGCCACTGAGGCCCTCTAGCAGGCTTCCAATAACATCTGCATTTTCACATACTTTGATTGGATGGTTCAGAGAACGCACCCAGAATTCGTAAACTGAATCTGTAGCAAACTCGATAGATAGATAGATAGATAGATAGATAGATAGATAGATAGATAGATAGATAGATAGATAGATAGGCAGGCAGGCAGGCAGGCAGACAGACAGACAGACAGACAGACAGACAGACAGACAGACAGATAGATAGATAGATAGATAGATAGATAGATAGATAGATAGATAGATAGATAGATAGATAGATAGACAGACAGACTGATAGATAGATAGATAGATAGATAGATAGATAGATAGATAGATAGATAGATAGATAGATAGATAGATTCAGGCAGGACACCACTGAAGGACTTGGTGTGAAATGCACAGCTGATTTTTTGTATTATTTATAAGATTTGATCTACTTTTTTTAAATCCAAAAGTTAAGAGTTGAAATTCACGCCATCTGGTGGAGGAAAATGAGAACAACAAAAACACAGCGGGCAGGACACATGACTCGGTTAGGCAGCAACACTTCCGGGTCTGACCACGTGATAAGGGGTCACGTGATCAGCCGGGGTGTCATTCTAATGCGTACCTCTTCACCGTGTTATTGTGATTGACTGGTTGTGCTCATGTGCACCTGCTGGGTTTACTGAAATGTGGAACAGACAGAGGGATGGTTTGATTATAGTGTTGGATTTGGATATACATATCATAGGAATATAAATAATATGGACTTTTGGTCTGTTTGATTTGACATCATCACCTCCATCATCATCATCATCATCTGTACCATGGTGTGAATCAGAAGGACGCAGGGATGGAGACTCCAGCTTTGCCACACGAGGTGAGTCGAATATGATGGTACCAGGATTAAAGTAGCTGTAAGTGATTCTTAACACACACACACACACACACACACACACACACACACCAGTACCTGTTCTGCAGTACAACTGACTAATGCAATTCCAACATCTGTTCAGAGGGCATAGTGGGGGGTGCACAAACTTTCGCTCCTGTGATATGAGACAATAATGCGATCGTGTCGATTTGTTGCCCTCTGTTCCAGGTCATTTGTCACATCCTGACCTTTCTTCATCCGTCAGACCGGAAAGAAGCCTCGCTGGTGTGCAGGAGCTGGAACGAAGCGAGTCGAGATCATCAGTTTCAGGTTCTTCACTGGATTAAAATGATTTCTGTTGATCCTAGGAACCTGAAGGATGGATAAAAAAAAACCTAGGGGGAACCTGATAAAAATATTTGTCATCGTAATATGATTTTAGATTTAATTTTATTGTCATATTTAATAAGTGAAAGAAATCAGACCTGTATGTAAAAGTGTCCCTTTAAACTTTCATTCGAGTACAAAAACATTTGCCTTCGAATGTACTTAAATCACTCAAACTCAAATCAACTCAACTCAGCTAATGTGAAAAGACTCGAATGTGACTCACTGATCTAATAATCGAATGATAATAATGACTGATTGATTTCTATTACAATGATCATGAACCCAAAACAATAAAGAGTCCAAAAACAAATATAATACATAAAATGCATAACGAAAGAAGAAAATAAATGTTGAACTGTTGATGTTGAACTGATGCTGAACTCTATGTTGGTGATCAGTAGATACACGAAGCACCAATCAGAGCGAGTGTAAAACAGAGCGTGCGCTCGCCCCTGATTGGTCGATTGTTGCGTGTTTTATCCTCGTAAATAAAAAGGAACGATTTCACAAAATGTAGTCGAGTAAAAAATTTGACTTTGAGTTGTAGTGACGTTACAGTAAAAGTCTCTCCAAATGGCAGATACGAAACATGGGACAAATCTGACATTCCAGTCTTCCCCATTTTTCACCAATTTTATTTTCACTTTTTCAGAAAAACCTCATTTTCAGGTTCCCAGCTTGCACGTCTTCGTTAGGGTTTATCCGCGGTCTTGCTTGCCGGCCTCGATGCAGTCTGATCATCAGCCATGTAGATGATTCCAGTGTCTCACGCCAAGTGCTGGAGGAGGTCAGAGTTCACCTCGGGGCTGAGATAGAGGGGTTGATGCTGCCCCGGAGCAGTATGATGGAATCGTCTCTCCTGAAGCTCCTGCCGAGCCTGACCGCTCTGCGTAAGCTCGACCTCGAGGGTCTCGACAGTCTCTTCATGTCGGGAGTGTTCCTGAGCCGGGAGGAGCATCGCCAGCAGGTCAGACTGTGAGGACCTGAATAACCTATGATTTATTTATTTATTAGGGGAATATTTTGAGAGTTGTAGCGTGTTTATATCTGTAGGTTCGTAAGGCGATGAAGAACCTGGAGGAACTGAACCTGTCTGACCTACGCTACCTTTCGGACCTCAGCTTTAATCGTCTAACAGGCTGCACTCTGAGACTCCGGCGTCTGGCTCTGGCTGGATGTCACATCGCTTTCGAGTTTGACCCGTACCTAGGGTGCGCGGTGGGCCCGGGTTCTTCAGCCATGCTGTCTCTAAGGAACCTGCTCCGGCTCCTACAGGATCAGAGCTCCACGCTGTGTAGTCTGGACCTTAGCCGCACCTCCATTACCCCCGAGTCTTTGCGCTCGCTGGCTCTCGTTCCCGGTCTCCACCTGGAGGAGCTAAACCTGTCCGGTTGTAAGAAGCTCAGAGATTATTCCATCGAGCAGCTCTGCAGGCACCAGAAAGGCCTCCGCAAGCTGGACTTGAGCGGCTGCACAGAACTGACGAGCCGCAGCACGATAGCGGTTGTTGCCGAGCTCAAACATCTCCAGAGTCTCTCCCTGTCTCGGAACTGGAGGGTGACAGAAAAAGGGATGGCGGATTTAACAGCGCTGCCCACTCTGAGCTCGCTGGACCTGTCTGAATGTGTTAACGTGAGCGGAGAGGAGCTGGTGAAGGGCCTGTCATCTGCTCAGCCCAGAGCTCAGCTGGAGAAACTCAGCCTGAGGAGCTGCACCTACATCCAGGTGAGGACCGAGGCCACAATTTTATTCGTTGTCTCCGATATCCGAGCCACCGAGATTGGAACAGTGTCATCTCTTGAGGAATATTTTGAAACACTAGGGCTACGTCTACATTTGTACATCTTCGTGTGGTCCGATCCAACAGACGAGATCTTGTAGCTTAACAGCATGAACTTCTTCAGCAGTTTGAGCTACAGGAGCTCGTCTGTTGGATCGGACCACACGGACCAGCCTCCGCTCCTCACGTGCATCAATGAGCCTGTCGTGGGTTCATCACTGTTCCTCCAATGGAACACTATTGATAGATTCTGACCACTGCAGACCAGGAACATTCCACAAGAGCTGTAGCTCATATCCTTTACTCTCGCCCATTTTTCCTGCTTCTAACATCAACTTTGAGGACAAAATGTTCACCTGCTGCCTAATAAATAAATATATATTTAGCATTTTTGAATAAAGGTAGATCATTTTGACTTTCTCACAAGCTGAAGTGAAGGTGCTTCAATGCTACCTGCAGTCCTGAACTGTTTTAGTAGACTGTGGGTATTAATTACATCTTGAGTTGCTCAGACCCTCATGGATCTTTATATTGTATGCGTATTTGTCGAAGGCTTCAGTTCACCCTACAGGTTTTTAGCTAGATCATTCAAAATCCAGCTGGCATCATCCTGCACCTACCTTTTAATCAGGATCACCTTCTTCTCTTAAATACAAACCAAAAAGATGCAGAATTTCTCACTTGTCACCATGTTGGTCTACATTTCGACCTTATCTTTCCCATATTTTCCAGCATTTCTGGCAGTATTTTTTGTTTGTTTTTCGCTCCAGGACGTTCACTCGCTCGCTCGGCTCTTGACGTCCAGTCTGAAGGAGCTGGATCTGACCTCCTGCGATGTCCTCACAGACTCCAGCGTCCACGCCATCTCCTACTACCTGGCAGGGCTGCGGGTGCTGCGTCTCGGCTCGTGTAAGCTCATTACAGACTGGGGGCTGCTCGGGATGACGGAGCCCGGAGATGGAAAAGATCACAGCAAGGATACGGTAAAAAACCTGGGAAATCCTGAAAAGGCAGAAAAACTGAAATATCACACACAGTGATGTAATTCTGACAAATACCATATACCAGACAAAGTCAGATCTTTAGTTATTATTTTATATTATGATGCCCTTATTTTTGCGTAATATAATATTCTAAAAAAATGCTTATTTTAAATGATTTTAAATGGTTTTCCTGGTCGCTTGCAGAATTTCCTCGAATCATCTTTAATATTCGCAGGAAGTGCATTTCTCAAAACAATTTGTACAAACAGCACAATACATGATCATGATGTCGTAACTGGTAATGACCCCTAAATTCCCTTTTGTTTCTCACACTATCTTATAAAAGGCTTTTACAGTGAACTCTCCACTCCACTGCTCCAAAATAAATAATGACAAGGGGTTCAAAACGAGCTCGAACCGGTTCCTAACAATCGCTGACACCCTTAAAATAATGTATACCCTTTCTGTAATTTCAAACTGTCCCCTTCAGTCTGCTTCAATCTCTACAATACATAAAGAACTCAACTGTTACTCTTGTCCATGCAGGATGAGGAGAACGGGCCGAGCTTTACCCGGACTTTCGGGAACATCGGCTTCTTTCAACCCCCTAAAATGGCGTTCGAAGAAAAGCCACGTCTGGTGACTGATGCGGACCTGCGCACCTTCAGAGAGCAGGATGGAACCTCGCTGCGGGCGATTAAGGGTCTAGAGGAGCTCAACCTGTCCGGCTGTTCCAACCTGTCAGACGTCAGCATAACGCAAGTGTGTGTCAGTAAAGTCAGTTCTCCATAAAGAGCTGATGGTGTGTGAACACTATGTTCACTATGGTTCATCTCCTTTTCTCAGCCTGATCCATGTTTTTGCAGGTGCTGCATTTCCCAGTGCTCCAGCGCCTCTCCCTCGCCATGCTCCCGGAGATCAGTGACGACGCCGTGGCATCCGTGGCTCTTCACTGCCGCTGCCTGAGCAGCCTGGCGCTGAGCGGCTGTTCCCGGATCACAGACGAGGGTCTGGCTCGTGCCCTGCCTCACCTGCCCAGGCTGCAGCACCTGCGGCTGGCGCACTGCGACGGCATCACGGACACGTGAGTCGGCGCCGTCCTACATCACGGCACATCACACCTCCATGAACTGAGCATTTTATAAGGTGCAATACTTCTGCAACCGTTGTGCAAAGGTTTATATTTTTTATCATTTTTTTATCTTTAGTCACTTTATTTTTAATACGTTATTTTTTCTCATCGAGGCTGGAAAACGTCCTGATTTACGTGTTTATAGACGTCACTGTGTGAAGGCTCCTGTATAGAGAAGTTTATTAGACGTTTACGGAAGATGATTTCAGGCGGCTTTGGCGATGAAGCTGTAACTTTTCAGGCTGTTTTCTTTTTGGCTTGACTAGAGAGAGAGAGAGAGAGAGAGAGAGAAAGACAGAGAGAGAGAGAGACAGAGAGTCAGACACAGAGAGACGCATAGAGGTAAAGAGAGAAATGGAGAGAGACAAACAGAGAGAGATAGAGGGAGAAATGAAGGGACTGGAAAACAGAGATGGGGAAAAATAAAGAGAGATAGACAGTGAGAGAGACAAAGATGGAAAGATGGTGACAGATCGATCGATCGAGAGAGAGAGAGAGAGAGAGAGAGAGAGAGAGAGAGAGAGAATGAAACAGATTGGAAAAGGGAAAAATAGAGAGACAGAAAGAGATAAACAGAAGGAGAGCTATATATGGAGGGATAGGGGGAAAGAGAGGGAGAAGAAACAAAGCCAGATACAAAGATAAAGAGAGATGAGTCAAACAGAGAGAGAGAGAGAGAGAGAGAGAGAGAGAGAGAATAGGGATGGTAAGATTTTCTGTTATTCAATGTTAAAGTTCAAGTTTATTTCTTTAGCACTTTTTCACAATGGACATTGTCTCAAAGCAGCTTTACAGAATTTAGGAATGAAAGTGAATGATGTGTGTTTATTCCTGATGATGAAGCCTGGGGGACTGTGGCAAGAAAAAACTCCCTTAGATGTTATGAAGAAGAAACCTGGAGAGGAACCAGACTCAAAACAATCCAAATTTGGGTGACATCAAGAGTGTAAATATAAATCTCAAAACAATACAGAACACTGGAGAGTGAGAACCACTCCAGAGAACCAGCACTGGAGTGTGTGATTATAAGTAACATCCCATCTACATCTTATACGGTCAGCTGACGTTGTGGAACCAGGAGCTACTGAGCAACTCCTAAAATAGGATTTTCTTGAACAGCACAACTCAAATGGCTTTATTCTCCTTAGTGTATACACACACACACACACACACACACACTCTCTGTTGTGTAACTTTGTGTTTGTATTCATTTTTTCTCCTTCACATCCTCCACCAGGTCCCTGAGCCTCATCGTCCAGCACTGTACACGACTGAAGACGCTGGACATCTCCAGCTGCAGAGACATTACAGTATCTCAGGTGGACTTCCTCCAATCACATCTGCCCTTTCTGGAAAACGTGCAGTATCGCTTTGTGGGCGGAGCTGACGCAAACCTCACGCTATGATTAAACCGTTTTTAACTGTTTGGATGGAGCTGATGAGCGAAAAAGTGGAGCAACAATCATTAAAGCTGTTCCTTAAAGATCAATCGCTTCTGATACTCAGTTGAAACCGACATCAGGGCTTTGGGGAAAATTCTTCTATAGCTGTAATAAAGTAGATTAGATTAGATTAGATCCAACTTTGTTATTCTGAAAAAGTACAGAGCCAATGAAATGCAGTTTGCTATTTATTTACAATAAATGAATAGCAATGTGATGAAAAAGGGTATGTGGTCCATATGTACAGTGAATGATGTACAGAAGATTTATGAGCATTACATGCAATTATACACACGATCTTAGCTAGCTGCATTACGAGTCAGCGTTCATGCTAAAATTTAAAAAAAAAAGTACGTACACACAGTCGTTACGTCACAAATGTAATGCATTGGACTGAATAGAATTCAATTTAAGAGATATAAAGTGTCATTATGCGGCTTGTAATTTGTTCATGCGGTTATAATATAATAAAACCCCAGTGCCTTTTCCGAAATCATTCCAAAAATGGCGTATGTACGTATTTGACCAGTTTATGAGTGAGTGAGTTCATTCGTCATTGTAGATGTGTAGAGGGAGTTTTAACAATCGTCTCAAGTTATGGATTTGGTGGTGAGGATAATGTATGTATATATATATATATTTAAAAGTCGTAGGCCACCGTTTGATTTCTTGTTTCAAAAATGGTACATTTTAATAAAGTTGAGATGATTTGCAAATCTCATAAATCCATATTCTAGTCACAATAAATCACGTTTAAACTGAGCATATTTACCATTTTATGGAAAAAATACCGGTTATTTTGAATTGAATGGCTGCAACACGTCTCAAAAAAAGTTGGATCCGTGTAGCATCAAGTCTTCTGTCCGTATACATCTGGGAAATGAGGAGACCAGTTCCTAAAGTTTTGGAAGAGAACTATTATCCTATGTGTCTCTAATACAGGATTCTAGCTGTTTAACAGTTCTGGGTGTTCTTTGTTGTGTTTTTTATTTATGTGTGTAATATATATGCTGTGCAAAGGTCTTAGGCCACCATTAGATTTTTTGTATACATGTGTTTGGATATGGAACTTTTGGATGAACTAGAAGACCCTCACAAAATGATTACAACTGTGAAGCATCTCCTTAAATAAGGTAATAAAAAAATAAGGCCAAAAAAAACCCTGATTTTTCCAGACATATGTGGTTCTTCCCACCACCAGGTTAAAGGCATCTTTGGATGCTGTAGCGTGAAATTTTACCTTCACTTGATCTCAGAGACCCAAAACCTGTTCCAGCGTTTCAGTGCCCATGTGCACAAAGCCAGCTCCCTGAACATCTGCTTTCCATAGATTGAAAGTGAATGAAGGATTTTGAAACTGACTGCACCGAAAGCCTCCTCACCTCTGAATGAGCACAAATCTTCACAAAATCTAGTGGAACATCTTCCCAGAAGAAGTAGAGGTTCTTATAAATGCAAATAGGGTCTAAATGTGAAAAGAATGAATTCATGTTTCTATTACAAACTATTTATAGAAGTCAATCTGAAGCAACATCTGAACAAACATATTAAAAGAATACACATTCTATTCAGGACGTTTCTCCATTTTATTAATTGAGAATTTCATACAAAAACAACACGACAATCTCCATCGTCTTTATGGTATAACATGCAAACTCCATTCCCCCCAAAACCCCCAGTTATTTACACACAAGAGATTTGCAAATGATGGAAAAAATTGTTACTGTTGTTACAAAAGTGTGCGTTCTGCAGTCATCGCGTTATTAATCAACAAAACCATACATACTGCACCCTGGGGATTGACCGAGCGATTTATTATATATTTAATTATCTTAAATAAAATGAATTACCTCAGAGAATTACCTCAAAGAATTACCTCAGAGAATTACCTCAAAGAATTACCTCAGAGAATTACTTCAGAGAATTACCTCAACTTTTACACAATGCGGTAATAACACGATAGGACTGTAATACAGGTGACGCTCTGCTAGCTGCTGTAACACAATCTGAAACAACGCACAATAACGATACGTTTACATTTTATTCAGTAGCCTCTGATCGATATAGAAGCCAATTTGTGCTGAATTCAAAATCAATACTGCAAAAAAGGGACAAATTTATGGGGAAATTTATGAATGTTGAAATTTTGTACAATTGTAATCGTTATTTCTGTAAAGTTGCTGTGACGACGTGCTTCTAATTAGCGAGGTATAAAAGAAACCCCAATTCCAAAACGCCTAGTTACTTTGCACTATTGCACTGTATTGCCAAAAGTATTGGGACACCTGACGTATATGGTTCTTCCACAAACTGTGATGGACACATCATCTTAGGATGCACTTGAAATTTCCTCTTCACTTGAACTAAAATCTTTTCCAGCATAACATTTCTCCTGTGCACAAAGCCAGGTCCATGAAGATAGGCTTTACATGGGTTGGAATGGAACATTGGTTGGAATGGAAGATCTCCTGCGTTAGAGCTCCAAACCTATTGAACACCTTTGGGATGAATATAAATGCTGATAAATACATCAGTACCTGGCTTTATCAACCCCAATGTCTATGAATGAGCGCAAACCTCCACAAAATCTTGTGGAACATCTTCCCAGAAAAATTGGAGGTTGTTATAAAGCAAATGGAAACTAAATGTGGAACGGGATGTTCACAAATTGGACGTGTCCAAAAAACTTTTGTTCATACAGTGTGTCATTTTGATGTCATTTTAAATGCATGTGAAAAATTGACTGTCGGTTTAAGGAAAAGAAAATACCAGATGGAAAGATGTCCTAAACTATTTAAGTCTTCAACTGAAGCCCAAATCTGCGGTTTACTAACAGCACGACTGTGTAATAATTTCTGATATAAATCGACTTTCTGCTGATTATTTTGATTATTTTCTGCATTAAAATAATTCTGATTCTCAAAATGATTTTTTAGATTTTTTTAAAACCCAATGTTGTATTATTAAGATTTTACAAAAAAAAAAAAAAAGGTACCAAGATGCTTGAAAGAAGCAACTAAGGGAGCAGGAAATGTTCCTGAAGGATCTGAGCATGATGTTTGAAAGCTGAAGGTTCTTCAACTTCATCTGGTGTAGTATTTTCTTTCATTTATGACACTATTTTTGTCAGAATCTTCCCATTTTTACAGTATGTGATTGTAAAGATTGTAATTTTGCACACGCCTGCACGTTTTTTGGGGTTTATTTGCCGAATTGCTGTGAACCTCCATCACCTTTATTTAAGAAAAATAAAACAAAGAAATGATGAAGATAAAATTAAAAAAATTATAGGTAAGATTTACACCAGTGGGGATTTTTTTGTGACTTGTATTATAATCCAAAAGGTAATATTTCACATTTATTGCAAAATGCACTATTATCAATATCATTAATATTATTTTTCGATGCCAAGTACCTCATGATGTACCATTTACATAAAAAAACCTTCTCTGTTCGTACCAGCTGTTAATATTAAAGTTCCACTCCAATAACCGCTCACACAATAATTACACAACATTATTCTATAGAAAATACATTTCAGTGCCTCATTTGTGTAAAATACTGCATATTTACACAACAATTTACAGTATGTTGTATATCGATTAGCAAAACTCATGAAATCTTTCGCTTGAACACTAAAGCTAGCTGTTTGCAGCAAACTTATTAACACACCCCTGGCCCCGCCCATACTACGTTCAGTTATAAGGGCAGGGCTAATTTCAGGTCTGGCAAAACGTGTGAAGTGAGTGTGAAAGTCCTCGCTGTGTCCAAGGCACCTGTGAAATGATATTTGCAGCACTTTCTATAATTACAAAACTGCAGCTTTGTGCGACGATGGAAAATATGTGTGATATTAAGCCGTTTTAGCGCCTTTGCCATTTCTGACGTACGTGTGTTCATTTTATTTTGGAATGATGGCAATTACAATTTTACTTGTCACTTGTACACTAAAATAATTTCTTCACATTTCTCAGAGATGTTAGGAAGCTGGGATCAGATTGCAGGGTCAGACTGCAGGGTGAGCCACGATACAGTGCCCCCTGGAGGCTTAAGCGCCTTTATCAAGAGCCCAAAAGTGGCAGCTTGGCGATACTGGGGTTTAAACCCTCAACCTTCTGATCAGTAACCCAGAACCATAACCACTACCACTTCATATCAGACTTCTACATGTTCTCCCTGTGAAGGTTTCTACTGGGTTCCCCAGTTTCCTCCTAATGGTGCCAATAGGGGGCGCTATGCCAGGTGTGTAAATGTGAAAGAACGACATCCGAACAAGTGTGTTCTTAAAACTACTGTTCCCAGGATAGACAGATAGACTCTGTAATGTCCCTGATTACTGATGCTTACTGACCAAATGGGGAAATAATATAGAATCCGTATTTATCTAATGGACCCTAAAAAGAATCCTTGAGGAATTATTGAAGAACCAGATGGAGTGTACCATCAGATGATATATCGCACAGACACATTTACTTTACACAGTGTAAAGTTGTTATCTTTTGATTATATTGTTGCTTTGTGTTTGGACAGCTTTCCCATCGTCTTGTAATTATCATAATTCCAATATAACATGAACACACGATTTTTTTATACTGAAACAGCCGCATGCTGGTTACGACGTCATGGATTACGGCAGATTCATGAAAAATGTAGCTATTAGATGAGTGCAGTACCATTAGGAAAAGAAAAAAGATATTGTATATATTTATATTTGTATATATTATACACCCTCACAATGCCTTGAGCAGCCTGAGAAATCATCTGTCTCTCAAAAGAACCTCTTTCTGATCCTTCCTTTTCTTCCCAGGATGGGCTTTTCTCTCAAGGAAAGCATCACGTGACAAAACCCAGTCTTCTGCCCCTTCGCTGCCCCTCAGTTCATTGACTCTCTTGGTGGAGCAGGAGGAGGAGCAGGAGGAACAGAGGGAGAAGCAAAAGGAACAGGAGGAGGAGAAGGAGGAGGAGCAGGACGTCACGCCCCGTCAGGCAGCCTTTAATTCTCCGCTTGGCTGAAGTCGTAGCAGAAGTTGAAGTTGCTGGGCGGTTTGGGGATGGGCGGGGCTGAGTCAGGAATGGGGACGTTTTCCAGATCGAGGAGGCGGAGCTTAATTTCCATGGAGAGGAGGATCTCCAGCTCACTGCGCATGGACTCGCTGCTCATCTCCTTCCCCAGCAGAACGTTCAGTCCATCCGTCCACAAGCAAAACTGATGGAGAGAGAGAGAGAGACAGGTAAAGAAAGACAGACAAAAAAGGACAGAGAAAGAGAGAAAAAGAGAGAGAGAAAGAAAGGATATTTTAAACACCTATAATATATATTTTTCTCTTCAGCACCTTCTCAAAAACATTTAATGAAGAATGAGAGTGAGGGAGCGAAAGAAAAAAAAAGACAAAAGAGATAGCTGAAAAATGGAAGGGTTCTAATGGAAAGAAAAATTCTCTCACATCTGTTCTGGAAGAGGCGACGAAATTCAAGGTGTACTCCTCCACATCATACGTTATAGTGAACGCCAAATCCAACATCTCCTGCAGGAGGAGAAACATCATCATTAATGAGCTTTTGATGATCGGAGTGTGCACCTATAGTGTGTTCGTAATGGAATGTCTGCGATTTCAGACTAATCCGAGATCATCAGGGTTTTTTTTTTATTCAGATTCTAAGTAAAGAATTTTACCCATTTTCCTAATAAAGAAAATAAATTACAGCTTCACTCGCTGTGACATCACACCATGTATAAAACATTTCTACCATAATATATATCTTATCTTAAAAATTTTACATTTAATTCTATGGCGAGAAAATAATTCTCGCTATGTATGCTAACTCAAAACAAAAGGCATGTGGTGTCAGTGATTCGCCTCTAGAGGCCGCTCTCGTAATGACGGTAAACTGGAACCCGGAAAAAATATCAGGATGGATTTTTGCAATGATTGTTGAGGTTATCAGCTGTTCAAGGCAATTTTGGTCCTTCTTAGTTACATTATGAATCATGTTCATGTGGAACCATCTTAAGCAGCATCAGCAAGTGGTCTCCAGTTGAAAAGATCTCATCTAGAAGTGAGGCGTCAGAATAGATCAGGCAGTTCGGGAAGGAAGAAAGAAACAGGATCACGGTGGTCTCAAAGACCTCAAGGTTTTAGATTGAGAGTTCAAATACCAGCACCATTAATGTTACACTGTTGGGCCCTTGAGCGAGGCCCTCATCTGCTCTTGTATAAATGATAAATGTAAGTCATTGTAAAGATTGTTCCCATCGCTTCTGAGTTCTCAACAATAAATTCATTTGCCGATAAATTCAATAAAAAAGTGAATAATTATAAATAATAATAATTTGAGTGTTTTGACTTCAACCATTTGGCCATGAAACGTCACCCAGAGCAATCGCTTCCATTCCGAAAGAACGTTCTGATTAAATCATATTTACAAGTTTTGGCACATAATTAAACATTATTAAAGTAAATATAAAGAGAGAAAAAAAAGTTGAACCTTGGTTTGCTTGCCCTTGTTATCCTTCATGTGAGGACAATCTTTTCCAATCAGCAGGGCTTTAATGTCCGCCACGGGGACTGATGGAAAAAAACATCAGACATCATCACAACATTTCAATGCAAAAGTTTGCACCCCCTATGGTTTCCAGTTCAAGAGTTAAATCTAGAGCAAATAAATAAATAAATAAATAAATAATAGATAAACTACATGGACAAAAGATTGTGGACACCCGATCATAAATTTGGAACGTGCTTCTTTTCGAATTCCACACCGAGTTCTCATTTGCTCTTTCATGAACCTCCACTTATCAGGGAAGATGTTCCACTAGATTTTGTGGAGCTTTGTGCTCATTCAGTAAAGTCGCGTCCTGGTGTAAGATCTTCCACACCAACCCATGTAAAGCAGATCTTCATGGAGCTGGATTTGTGCACAGACGCATTGTCAAATGACAATTTTGTTCTCGAGGACAATCTCACACTATATTGGTCGCCCTCCATTGAACCATCTTCAGTTCTACAATAAATCCGTTCGAGACTATAAATAAAAGCGAAACGCGTGTGTGACCGGATCACTCACTTTTGTCCTGCAGACTCTCGATGGATGGAGTCTCCGTCTCCTCGTCCACGTCTCCGTAGTGAAGGACTTTGTGGTTCGGGGAAAGGCGACAGTACCACAGTTTATCTGAAAATAACGGTCATAACGTGAGCGATCAAAAAAAAATTATCAAAAAAGAAAACGTGTTCCTCTGGTAGCTATTATTGATTCAGGGTTTGTCCACAAGAGGGCGACCTTTATATTGCGTCTCCCAGACTGCTTTGGGTCAGCGGACTGACCCCAAAAAACAACAACTTTGGGAATTTGAGGAAAAAAATGTAAATTTAAGCTGCGCGCGTGTGTGTGTGTGTGTGTGTGTGTGTGTGTGTGTGTGTGTGTGTGTGTGTAAGAGAGTCCCTCACCTTGTCTCCGGCGGCTGCTGATTTTGCGGAACAGGGTGCCGTGACACAAACGGTTCAGCCTCTGCTGCCTGATCAGCTCCAACAACTCAGGCTTTAGACGCTCTTTCAGCTCGCTGCACACACACACACACACACACACACACACACACACACACACACACACACAGAGACAGACACACAGATGTTAATGCTATTAACCTTCCACAAATTTAAATTTACGCACATGAATAAATACTTCAGTAGTAGGCTGTGTGATGTGAAGTTTGTGGAAACCTGATCATAAGATTGTGTTGTGCATCTTGAACGTCCCACATTTTGTCCCCATTTGCTCTTATAAGAACCTCCACCTTCCTGGGAAGATGTTCCACTAGATTTATCCAGATTTGTGCTCATTCAGCTACAAGTCATGTACTGATGTAGATGAGAAGGTGAGGAGGTCTGGGGTGCAGTCAGTGTTTACATTCATCCTAAATAGCGTTCAATAGGGTTTAAGATCTAGAGCAGGAGATCTTCAACTCCAACCCCATAATATCATGAAACTGGCTTTGTGTGGAGGAGCATTGTCATGCTGGAGCAGGTTTGGGTCTCCTAGTTCCAGTGAAGGAAAGTTTTAGGAAGTCAGGGGTCCCAATTACATAAGTCCTTGTAATGTAGGTGAAAATGTGTGTGTGTGTGTGTGTGTGTGTGTGTGTCTTATTCTCACAGCACGGGTGGGGCGAGCGTCTCCTCCTGGTGCAGTCTCTCAGTCTGACGCAGTTTGAGGATCTCGCTGTAGTTTAACGCGTTCACTTTGTTCCTGAAGAGCTCCAGGGAGGTGGGTTTACCAGACAGGGTCCTGGTGATCTGCTCCCGGACCACCTGCATGACCTGTACACACACACAATGATTTCACTCTTCTCTTGGTCTCCTAGCAGGGTTTCTTCAGGTTTCTCCAAGTCAAATATAAAACTTTTTAAGACCTTTTTTAAGACCATTAAGAATAAAATTTAAGACCAATAATCGCATTAAACACACACACACACACACACACACACACACACACACACACACACACACACACACACACACACACACACACTTTGACACTATAGGGAACTCTCATTTGTGCAGCGTGTTGTCTCGCAAGTGTGTGTGAAGTGTGTGTAAAGTGTGTGTGAATGTGCGGCGCACAGACAGAGACATGACCTCAGTCACCCCAAGCAGAGGTGAGGAACGAGGGAGGGAGACAGACTGAAGGAAATGAAAAGGTAAAGAACGAGGAGAAACAATGGGGTTCCAGAAGCATTCAGTGTCCACTGTGGGACCTTCAGCTGATAAATCCCATAATATAGTGCTAACTCAGGCGTTTAGAGACGACTGACCCCTGACCACATCGCCACAATTCAACCACCGCTGACTGACACGCCCACTTTCTCCCTCTCTTTCTCTCTCTCACCCTTCTTTTATCTCTCACTCTCTCTCCCCCATGCTCTCTCTCTCTCTTTCCTTCACTCCCTGCTGCTTTCTCTTATTCTCTTTCACCTCTTTTTATTCCCTCTTATACTATCTCTCTTTCTTTCTCCTCCCCCTCTCATTCCGTCTATCCCCAGATGCTTTCACCCCATTTCATTCTTTCTCTCTTTCTCTCTCTCTCTCATTCTCTTTCCATCTACTTCAACCTTGTTTATTCTCATTCTCTCTCACACACACACACAATTACGTTCTCCCACATTTTCCCTCAATCCATCTCAACCCCTTTTACTCTCTCTCTCTCTATCTCTTTCTTTCATCCTTATTCTTCCACTTTTATTCTCTCTCCCCCCATATCTCTCTCAAACCCCCCACCCCCCCACACACACACACTCCAAACAGTTTTTCAAACAAACTCATGTTTCTTTCATGAAATAGAAACTGATTTAATAAGAACAGCATCTCGCTGCTCAGACGAGTTTAACATCAGCAAAACGCAGGACACGTGTTGTTCATCGGTGTCCTTCATACCTGCATGTTCTACAGAAACTGCTTTTGCAGGTAATAAACAAGTTTTCTCCTGAGGGGAGAAAAGCCTGGACTCCTTTTAGCTGTAAATTTAAATCCATTCATATTAAAGATTCACACAGAAGTGAAGCACGTGTGCAGCTCTGGGGTCGTCACAATCTGGGTTGCCAGATTGACTGTTAACCAAACCATCCAACCAACCAACACCTGATCAATCTTCCGAATGATCAGATCATCAAATAATCTTACGTCTTGCCAAAACACCTGTATTTAGGATTTTCACAATTTTCATAGAACCAATTCCATATGAACTATCACAAATAAAAGTATAATAATTTTTGTAATATAATAATATTTATAATATTTCAAATACAAATGACTGAACTGACTGCCTCACAGGGGTGACATTTTTGCGTTACAGAAGTGACATTTATGTCCCAGAGGCATCACAATTAATTGTCACAAGCGTAATATATGTCTCACAAGTATGACAATAATGCCTCATAGGCGTCATTTATGCTTCAAGTTTATGCCTCACAGGCAACATGATTAATCCTCATGATTTTTGCGTCGTAAAAGTGACATTTATGCCTCACAGGCGCGACATTTATGCCTCACATTTACGCCCCAAATGCATCGGAATTAACAGTCAAAGGCATGACGTTTATGTCTCACAGGCATGACATTTATGCTTCATTAATGTGTCATGACTAGATGTGATGTGTAGCTGTGATAGACGTGACATTCCAGTGTCACAGACGTGACATTAAATTGTGTTAGAGTTCATGCGTTATACACATTCTGCTTTGCAATGCAAAAATATGAAGTGTGTATTTTATAACCTTGACGTAACTCAGACATTCAGAATTATGAGCCTCACATTTTCACATGATATAAAAGTATTTTATTCCCGGGTGGTCTAGTGGTTAGGATGCGACGCTCTCACTGCTCCAGCCATTAGGGTTGCACAAGCCAGTGCACTCTTAGTGCCGGTCACAAGCCCGGATAAATGTGTAGGGTTGCGTTAGGAAGGGCATCCAGTGTAAAAACATGTGCCAAATCAAACATGCGGATCATGAATAATGATGATCCGCTGTGGCGCCCCCTAATGCTGAAAGAAAGTATCTCATCACATTGTTATTGAACTGTCATTTCACAATTAACGGAGACGTCCTGCTTTTTACTTCACGTATACCAAAATTTCACATTGTCAGAAAACAGCACCATGAAAGAAACGGGTTCAAAGTCATTATAGTAAACTTGTATTTAAATATTGTTTATATTTACATTAATCAGGTGCTTAAGCAATTTCTGCTTAGTCAGGATTACACCAATAGCAAAAATGTTTAAAGTTACAGTTCAAATAGTTTGTAGTGTTGCAGCTCGTATTCAAAAAGTTTCCACAACTTTCTAGAATGGGGAAAAAAATAAAAGTGGGGGTGAAACGTGAATGTCTGACTGCGGTCACAAGCAAACTCTGAAATATCCTGGGAATCCTGTGACATGAGGTATTCCAAAGGATAAAAGCGGAATAAAAAAGTTACTGCTGGAATGAAGCTTACACACAGACACACACAGATCCAACGGAATAATCTAGAAACGTACCTCTGCCATGGTTATGAAGGTTAAAGCAGCTTTTCTTAGTCCTCACCTGTGTGTGTGTGTGTGTGTGTGTGTGTGTGTGTGTGTGTGTGTGTGTGTCTGTGTGTGTGTGTGTGTGTGTCCGTCCATGTACAAATCCTTCCAACACTGTGATGCGAATTTCCCAAACCAGGGAGCATCTCCATAAAAAACCCGCCCACAAATGCACGCCAAACTCACACCCACACACACTCTGACTCCCTCTCCCACTCCAAACACACGCCTCACACACACACACACACACACACACACACACACACACACACACACGTATTCAGTTTGGGCCCCAGGAAAGCAGCTGGCAGAATCTGCACGTTAAAGCCAGGAACGTTCAGAGATGTGGAGAAACAGTCGAGCCAGAAGACGAAGGGACGAGGAGACAAAGGGGAAATGAGAAAAGCAGGGTGAGAGAAATGATAAAACACATGGAGGTGTGGTGGACGCAGGACAAAGTTACCATGGCATACAACAAGAACCAGCACAATGACATCATTTCCTGTGAGGTCGAGCGAAAGCCTGAGCGGTTTAACAGTGTCGAGACGCAAAACAGCCGTAAAACACATCCGCTGCAGAAAGTCCCCGCAACTCAAAAACCTGATTTTTTTTCATCTGTAGTTGTTGCTACAGAGGGTCTGCTGGAAGCTCATTGGTTCCTGATCCAAGTGAAAATCAACAAGAACTAATTGTTTGTAGGCGGGACTTGGAAAACGTTTCTGGTTTTATTTCGTTGGCTTTTACATTCTTATTCGTACAACAATTTTCTTTCTTCCTTATTCTGTTTTCTTTGGCTCATATTTATTCATTCTTCAGGTGGACACTAAGAACTGATGGTTTTTGGGCAGGGCTAGGAAAACATTTCTCTCTTAGTCTTTCTTTCTTATTCGTATTAAATTTTTCTCTTCCTTCCTTAGTTCTTATCTTCAGCTCATATTCTTTCTTTCAGTAATGGTTTGGTTTTCTTTTGTCTTGTTTTCTTGGTTTCCTTCCATTCTTTTTTCCTCCTTTCCTCTCTTCCTTATGAGAGCTAGTGGTTTGAGACAGGCCTTATTTTATTTTTTTACCTACAGAACATGTAAAAAAAATTTTTTTAATGGTTTTTGAGAGACACCTGCAATTTCCTGCAACAAACTCCATAATGCAACGATATGAAGATTTACTTTACTTTGACCAAACAAATCCATCAATGTCCAGATCTTCATTGAAGATCTTCATGAAGAACAGTTTTGCACACTCAGCATCCGGACACTTTCAGATGACATAATTGTGCTGTGTCTTCTTGCAAAAGATTTTCTTTACTAGTTGGGGATTCCATTACGATTCAGTTCATCCCAGAGCAGTTCACTAGGATTTAGGTGCGGTGACTGGGCAGGTCGTTCCATGATCGATGACACTTAAAAAACGACTGCTCTCTAAATAACAGTTTTAGAACTTAACGCCACGCAGTCCAGACAGAATTGTATGGTGTTAAAGTATGAAATGGTTGCCATGTTGGTTCCTTTCACTTTCAGAATAAGTCATCAATATTTTCCATTCCAAAACAGCTCCAAACCATTAAGCTTCTACCTCCATGTTTGACTGTGGGGGTGGGACAATCTGATCACATCTTTCCAGTTCTTCATCTTACAAAATTCTTCTGTTAGAAACAGAAATGCCAGTAGGTTGGACTTATCTTTCCACAGAACTTTCTTCAACTCATTCACCGTCCAATTCTTGTGTTCCATAGAAACAAAAGGAACATGGAAGTGTCTCAAAAAACACAAGACAAGGCGTTTCCAATCTTTTCACAGATGCTTTTTTATTCTTTCCAGTAGATGCTTTATTACCAACTTACTTTGCCATAATTGTTAGCAAAACATCTTTTTCGATTTTACTGCATTTAATAGAACCCATAAAGCTAATCGTTTTTTTTTTTTTTTTTAGCTCACTTAAAGGAATTGAACAAGTTCCATTCATTCTTTAAGCTAGTGGGAAACATGTCCTGTTGTTTTTTTTTGACAGGTTTCTAACTTTGGATGTGAAAGAAATTACACCGGGACATTTCTTGCAGACTCCCGAGAATGATCCCTCCAGGTTGCAAAAATAAAATAAAAACCAAAATAAAATAAAAAAAATTACAATAGTGTGACCGTGAAGTCTCAGAAATGAACCCTGTACTGGCGAGAGAGGAAAAGGACTTATTAAGCGGTAAAAAAGACGACCAATGTGGAATGATCATATCGATTATTTTTGGGGGTCATAAACAGTGATCTGACATGGGAATGTAAGAAAGATTCAAAGGAGGACTGTGCATGTAGGTTGGTTACCAAACTGCCATTCCAAGATTTATTCATCTTCTATTCATTTACCACAAACTCCACAAGCTGCCGTCTCCATAAAGTTGAGATAGGGCCATGTTTACCACTGTCTGTACACATCTGGGAACTGAGGAGACCAGTTGCTATGGTGTTGGGAAGGAATGTTGTCCCATGTGTGTCTGATACAGGATTTTACAGCTCAACAGTGCTGGGTGTCCTTTGTTGTGTTTTTTTGCTTCATGGTGAACCAAATGTTTTCTAATGGTGAAAGGTCCAGACTGCAGGCAGGTCAGTTCAGCACCCGGACTCTTCTACTACAAAGTCATGCTATTGTATTAAATGCCGTATGCAGTTAGCATTGTCTTGCTCAAATATTAAAGGCTTAATTACGCAATGCACCCAATTATCAAAATCCTTCTCCAGACGCTTAATTTTAATAACACTTACATTTTCGAGACGTTTGGTCAGCTATTTTGAGACTTGTTGCAGCCATCAAATTCAAAATCACCCTAATATTTAGTCCGTAAAATGGTACAATACCCAAGTTTATATATGTTATGTTTTTTATGTTTAATTGGAAATAAAATATGGGTTTTTAAGATTTGCAATCATTGCATTCTGGTTTTATTTACATTTTACATTATTCACAGTTGACAATTTTATATTATATTATATATATATAAAAAGGTGAAATTAAAACAGTCAACACTATAAGCCGCTACTTTTTTCCCATGTTTCGAACCCCGCGGCTTAAACAGCGCAGCGGCTAATTTATGGATTTTTCCTGGGTTTTTTCCTGGTTTCACAAACTTCAAGCCAAAAAACTGAACCCCTTAACATTAGACCAATGAAATTTCCGAAAGGAAACGAAAAAAAACGCACCTCACCTGTTATCTGAGCTGCACGACATCTGCACGGCAATTTTTAAACGCACGACGATGCCAAAAGATAAACTCCCGAGAGAAATAGTTGTGAAAGGAAGGAGGAAGACAGTGAACAATGACTTTCTTGGTCGGCTACTGTTTAGATACAAGCCGTTGTAACGCATTGAGTCTGGGTGAAGGGAGAGCTCACTAACTCCAGTTACAACAGAAATCATATAAGCACAGACAGGTTTCCAAAACAAATGCTTTTTTATTTCTCTTGGCAACAGTGTTACGGTTTAATCAATGAAACTTAGAAATGAGCATCAGAAAATAATAAGGACATATTCCTCGGCCTTGCACACCGTGTAACAGACACTGTCTTTCGTTAAAGCCTGTGTAAAGTTCATTAGTTTCAATGTAGACACTGCGGCTTATAGACAGGTGCGGCTTATTTATGCTTATAGTCCGGAAATTATGGTATATATAAAAAAAAAATATTACTTCACCGTTAAGTAATTTTTAATCAAATCAGCCTCAAAATCCAACATGATGAACATTAACCCTCGAACACGAATAAATATATATATAAACCCTCGAATAAACCATATTGAATAGAAATTCTCTCTGATTAGGTAATCCGTATGAAAGTTAGAACGGTACAGTTTTCTGGCATCAACTCATCAACCGTCCATAAATAAAAATTAATCTAAACAGATTTAACTTGCTAGTGAACAAACTTCCTGTATTTATACGTTGCCATTATTTCACCAACATTCAACATATAGCTGCCTGCTGGATATAAGTGATATAAAAGAAAGAAATTAGTAGAAAGGAGAAATAATGAGAAGAAAAGTGAGAAAAAAAGGTTTCGAGTAAAGAGTAAGTAAAAACGTGAATGGAGATGAAATGGAGAAGGTAATAAAACAGGACTTTAAACACAAAAGGCGAAGCAGATAGAAAACAACAGATAAAGAAAGCAAAAGAAAAGAAATGACGAGGAACACGTTTGCAAACACGTTTGTTTACGCCGTCTTGAAAGATCACGTGTGTTATTTTAGTGCTGATTTCACTGAGGCTTTGTGGTGGGCAACTGATCCACCTTTTCTCTTTCTCTGGATTTCTGCTACAGAGTGGCTTTGCTATTGTTTCGCTAAAACCCTCATAAAAACCCGCTCTAGCCACGAGGACAATGGACGATCGTTCCAGCCTGAAGGTTAAAAGGTCGTTTTGTGAAAAGGGGGCATGTTTTAGAGACCCAATGGGGTGGTGATGATCTACTGAGAGGACACTTCAGAACGAGGGATTAGGAGCTCATAGCTTGTGTATGCACTTTGGGAACATCCCATTCCACATTTAGTTGCCATTTCATGGAATAATATCCTCCACTATTCTGGGAAGATGTTTCACAAGATTTTGTGGAGATTGGTGCTCATTCAGCTACAAGATGATTAGTCAAGTCAGCTACTGACATAGGTGAGGGGAGGAGGCCTGGGTGTTTAATAGGGTTGAGGTCAGAGCTCTATAGCAGGATTCTTCCTCCCCAATCCATGTAAAGCAGATTGTCATGGAGCTGGCTTTGTGCACGGTGGCACCATCATGCTGGTTCAAGTAAATGGATAATTTCATGCTACAGCCTTCAAAGACGTCTGATACAACTGTCTTCGATTTGGTAGAAACTGTTTAGGAAAGAACCACATATGGCTGGATGGTCAGGTGTCCCAATACTTTTGTCCCTATAAATGTGATGTCAAGTTTGTTGTTTGTGATCAACTATGAATTACAGAAGTTCAGTGCTAAGCACTAAACCTACACCTTCTGCTAACAGGAACAAACCCCTGAGTGATGTCTCCTGGGCCCCGATAGAGTAGTTTTATTAAAATAAAATAAAACAGATGCATTTACCTCTTACATGTACTTTACAGCAAAGTGAAATTGATTCTTCTAGCTCAAGGGGCCTATACTAAAATAGGGGCCATACTCAAGGGCCCAAAAGTAAAAGCATGGCAATACTGGGGCTTGAACCCCCAATCCCCCAATTAGTAACCCAGGGCCTTAACAACTTAGCTACAACCCTCCTAGCTACCAGATATATACAGATATATGGCTGGATGGATGGATGGAAAAACTCACCTTATCAAAGTCCTCCTGCGTTGCTCTCATCTCCTTCCAGGTTTTGTTTAGGAGCTGAATGCAAATGCAGAAAAGTTCCTCCAGCAGCCGGTCCTGGGCGAAGAAAAGGGGGTGATAGTTGGAGCCTGTTTCTGATGCTGCAGGAGAGAGAGAGAGAGAGAGGAAGGGAGTTTTTTGTGGCACAGACCTTCGTATGCATGCATTTGTTTATTTGTATGTTTATTTATGAAAGTGTTGATTTTATTTATTTGTTAATATCATCATATTTTTTTCCAAAATATTTTAAGCTGCACAAACTAAAGGCTCCACACCGGTTCTGTAACTATCTTAGCTTCTATGTTTCTACTTTTGGGTTTATATGTAAATCCCTGCCACTCCTGGGCCCCTGAGCAAGGCCCCTTAATCCCATAGCTGTTCAGTTATATAAAGGAGATAAATGTAAGTTGCTCTGGATGAAAGTTGCTGCCAAAAGCCTTGAATATTTCCTCCCGCAGCATAAAGTGTGCCTTTAACTCGTGTGATGAGGCTTTGAGCGTGAACTCACGTGGTTCTCCGATACGCAGGATCTCGCACAGCATGAGTGTGAGCTGGATGCTGCTGCGAGCAAACGGACACTCGTGTTTATCCTCACGGCTGCTGTTCTCCAAAACAAACTGAAACACAGACAGAAAAAAAAAAGACAAAACAATAGATATACATTTAGTAACATTTAAATTATACCACGGCCTGTGTGACTGCTCGATTCTGATTGGCTGAAAGAAAGATGTGCAACTGTAATTGTAACTGAAGAAAGACGACTGTAACCATGGTAACATGGTATTCGGTGATCATTTTCATATCGCAATTCTGATTTTTCAACTGGTCAGTAGGTGTTGAGTAATACTTTAAGGTATCTCTCACACACACACACACACACACACACACACTGTATGTGCAGCCACTGTTTAATAAGTACGACAAATAAATAAATAAATAAATAAATATAAAGGCTATGGCAGTGAAGAATGTGCAGAAGCTAATCTGATCTTACATTAAAAGAGGTTCCCGTAGTAGAAATGTGGCGTGATGCTGTGTTTATCTCACCCTGCTGTAGGCGTCTGGGTAACGCGAGGCGAAATAGGTCATCGTGTCCAGAGCCAGAAGCCCGGGAGGTGTCCGGCTCAGGTCCTGCCCCGGGTTACTGTTGTTCTGGAATGCACACACAAGAGCACACAATAAATCCTGCTTTTCAAAGGAACCTTCACAGGAACCAGACACCAAAGTGTAAGCCTCTTCCTCATCTAGAAACTGATCATTCATGCTTTAGTCGAGGTGGTTATCAAAGACTCTCGTCAACAGATGGCAGCACGGGGCTGCACGCACAGTCACAGGGAGCACCCTGTGAGCTAGTCTTGAAACTTTGATACCACCTCGCAGTTCCACCATTGTGGAGGATTGCTAACTTCAGTGCAAATTGTAGTCCTAAACCATTGTAGCAGACCGTTTGTATTAATCATAGTCCAAAGCCATCTTCGGGATTGAAAGCAGATCTATCCATGATCATCTCATGTATCTTTAAGCATGAGTGAGTGGTTTCCAATTCGATCCAATTAAACTCCATTTAGAAGTAAAGAATTTATCTGTATAGCAAACACTCACCGAGAAACCCAGCTTCTTGAACTCTTTAGCACACAGAGACCGGCGACGCTCCGAACTCAGACTGCCGTCGCTTTCTGTCTCGAACACGGCCTGGCGTAAACAGTGCAGAGCCTCCCTCTGTTCCTGAGAGACGAAAAAGAGAGAGAGAGCTCGGTTTTCAGCTGGAGATCGACCGATTTATCGCCACAGTCGACTACTGGAACTAAAAGCACATACAGATAGTTTTTCCTGCCTTCCCGTCCACTGTCATAACAAGAGCGGCCTCTAGAGGCGAATATATTATATTTATGAATATTTATCATTTAATTTAGCATATTTTTATGATTCAGTATTTATTTATTTTTTGTAATAAAGTGCCGTACTATTTTACATGGTGTTTGTTTTTTTTATCTAGAATCCCTTTAAAAAAAATATATAAAACAATCAGTTGATTAACCAGTTATCAGCAAGTAAGACCCAACCCAGATATTGGAATCGGTCGAGCTCTAGTTTCTATGCCCCCACCTCCGTGTGGATTCGGGGTGTGGTCCTGCACCGAGATCAGAAGCTCACCTGGTTAAAGGAGTCCAGAGCGGTTCTCATTCGTGCATCGAGGTGGTTCAGGCACACCGACTGCAGCACGTACAGGTAGTGAGCCATTTCATCTCCAATAGGACCAGAGCTGTGGATTATATTCTGAAAGAAAAAACAAAATGATGTTGAAATGCTAGATAATCTAGAGTCATAATTATTATCTAGAGATAATGCTAGATAATAAGAGTCGTCTAATCCTAATTCAAATTAATTTAATTTGTAGAAAATGTTTTAAATATTTAAATTTGACTACATTTATGGAAAAATACTCCCGCATGTACCACAGCATTACCACGCTTTTTTTCAAAAGAATGACGTTCTCTACATTTTGCCCATTTTAAGCTACAATTAGTGCTGTGGAACACCTGCAGAAGTTGTTTTCCTGTTTTCACTTACACTACAGCAGCTACAGACTCCCCACCTCAGCACCATTCCCTTACCAGCCTCTCTATTGCCTCTCACATGAGCCAGAAAACATACAGACTGGAACTTAAGACTAATTCCAAAACCACGTGTTAAATATCCCTTTGGTGTGTTTATAAGCCTTAAGATTATACGGTTCCAGACCAAATGAATGAGAAGTTACCATAGAAATGATCACACCTCATAATCAGAGTGCATTCGCACAAACCTGTGATTTGAAGCTGTCGGAGATGCTGTTATAGAGAACGAATGACCAACATAATTCGACAGTATTGTGCAAGAAATTAGTTCCCCCTCGAGGAGGAACCTGCGCAGGACTCGGCTCACCTTGTGAATGTACTGGCGGAGATTCTTCTTCTCAAGGAAAGCAAACAAATCCTGAAATTCATAAACATATAACTCATTAGCATATTCATATCCATTCTGCATCTTATTGCACTATACACCGATATACTACAGTACACTATACACAGCTTTTACTTTTCTGGTATTTGGTAAAATGTGGCAAAAAATATCGCATTTATCCAGTGAGCAGGTGAAGATCAAACTTTCTTGCTCCAAAACAACCACAAAGCATCAAACCATTCCAATACCAGGGCTCTAGTTTAAGATTCAAATGAACTTTAACTTAAACATAACAAAAAAAAAATTTTAACCCTAAAAAAAAAAACGTTTCCATTATTTCCTTTTTTTTTCCCTCAAAAAATCTGCACTGATGCAGGGCAATATAGCATGTATTCAAACTACGTGTTATTTATTTTATTACCCTCGGGCACTGTACGACCTCAAGAAAGCAGCAATCCTTGATGAAATACAGTCCTTTATTATCATTAAAGTCATGTGTTCACTAATAGGTTTTCTTTCGTAAATTTTGCTGAGACTGCGTTTTTTAGTTAACGGAAATGGCGTTTTTTTTTTACGCTCTTCAAAGTGGATAAATTTGACACGTACGCCATTTTCGTGTCGCAGTGTGGACTGTGAAATGATGACGCTACGTGCCGGAGCCTTTCCTTGTCATTGCCGGACCGTTTAAAGAGCATAAAAACGATTAAAACCTTAAAATGCCGTTTTAGATAAAAATTCTGTTTTCACTAATGGGGATTAGTGATGCCGTAGCCTGAGTACCCAACTTTAAAATTCTGCAGTCGATTTTAGGTTTCGGGCCGGAACAGGGACTCACCTGTCTTTCTGCATCTCCAGCTGTCTGCAGCAGGGCCATGAGGAGAGCCATAGCTTTGGTCTGAAGCTGCTGGTTAGACCTGAAAGAGAGAAAAAGAGACAGAATGAGACACTATGTTAAAAGAAACATCAACATAGTACATAATCCTGCACTGCTTTAGTCTCGGATTTCCTGTTAGGGGTCCAATCACTTGCTCAGAACTTCTCTTATTAAACCAGCAAACCTCATGGGATTGATTCCTGCTCATACGGTTTATATCGCATTGAGCGATTTATGGGTTTAAACGTTCCTTCAATATACAACCCCAAATCCAAAAAAGTATGGACAATGTGTAAAATGTCAATAAAAACAGAATGCAAATCTCACAAACCCATATCTTCTTCACTATTGAACAGAAAGCGTATCAAATGTTTAAACGACGAAAATCTACCATTTTGAACAAAACAAAAAAAATCAAGGCCATTTCGAGAGGCAACAAAAGTCTGGAAAAAGTAAATGTTATTTAAATGATACAGTTGTTTCTAACTAATGAGGTTCATTGACAGCAGGTCAGTAAGATGACTGGGTATAAAAAATATAATAATCTTAGAGAGGCAGAGTCTTTTAGAAGTAAAGATGGGCGGAGCTTCACCAATCTGTGAAAGACTGTGGCTTGAAATTGTGGAATCATTTCAGAAAAACATAAAACTGTGAAGACTTCGAATCTCTCATCATTGGATGTCCGTGATCTTCATGCCCTCAGGCGGCACTGCATTAAAAACAGCTAGGATTCTGTAATGGAAATCACTGCATGGGCTCATGAACACCTCCAGAAATCACAGTTTGCTATGTCCTCCACAAACGCAGGTGAAATCTCTATCATGCTAAGAAGATGCAAAATGTACCATATGCCACTGGGGCCAAAGCTCATTTAAAATGTACTGAGGCAAAGTGGAAAACTGTGAACAGACGATTCGAAATTTTAATTACTTTTTTGAAGCCATGGACACCACGTCCTCTGGACTAAAGAGGAGAGGGACTATCCGCATTGTTATCAGCGCTCAGTTCCGAAGCCTCCATCTCTGCTGGTGTCAGAGTGCATTAGTGTCTGTGGAATGGGCATCTTGCACATTGGGAAAGGCTCCATCAATGCTGAATGGAATATATAGGTTTTAGAGCAACAAATGCTACTATTTAGAAATCGTCTTTTTCAGGAAAAGGCCAACATCATTAAGAACATGCTACCTGCATACTGCATCTATTTCAATAGCATGACTTTACAGTAGAAGAGTCCGTGTGCTAAACTGACCTGCCTGCAGTCTAGACCTTTCAGCTTTTATACACATTTGGTGCATCATGAAATGAAAGAATACAACAAAAAAGACCCAGGACTGTTGAGAAGGTAATATCCTGAAGCAGACACAAATAGGACAAGGTTTCTCTCCCAAAATGCCAGAAACTGGTTTCCTATTGTTATATAATATTTTCTTTTTTTAATTTTATTATATTTTCTCAGTTTTATAGAGATTTTATTTACATTGAACTTTTTTGAAATTGGGGTTTTAACATAGTTTAAAAGAAAAAGGTACTGATCTCAGACCCACTGTGTTTCTTATGTACTTTATTCAGTAGTGTGTGTGTGTGTGTGTGTGTGTGTGTGTGTGTGTAAGTGTGTGTGTAAATCTACATACACCTGCAGATGAGAGATCAGCCTCTCCATGGTGATCTCCTCTCTGATCTGGTGAAACAAGCTGATGCTGCTCAGAACCATGCTCTCCAGGATGTCCAGAGAGACCTGCTGGATGGAGGTGTCCATCACTTTGGCGTTCACGAAACCGGCGATCTGTAAACATAGGTGTGCACACACACACACACAAACCCACACGTCATTCTGTGCGTTCAGGTAAAGCAGTGACCGGATTAGACCGAGGTGTGAGGCGATCTGCACCTTTTTGATGAAGATGCTGGAGAGGTTCTCCCAGGAGACGATACCATGGTCCATAAGCTCCATGAAGGCTGTGAGTGTGTGTGTCACAATGAGAGGAGCCCTGCACACACCCATAGATATTTTTAGAAGAACATCACGAATTATGTGCTACATTAAATGCCACAACAAAGATGATAAACATAATATTATGACGCAGCAATTGTTATTTTTTTAGACATTGACTTAGAATTAAATTTCTTCCCAGTTCTTTATTTTAATTGGCTTCTGCTCTATTCATCATTTTATCATCTTTTTGTAAAATGTAACTTCTGAAGTGAGTAAAGTTCAGGAACATGTCTGGCACGAGTTTGATGGAAGAAACACGCACTCGTTAGTGTCCTCCACGATGTGGATGAGAAGCGAGTGTCCGTCTCGGCTGATGAACTCCTGAGCGAAGGTGACGTCTGTGGAGATGATGGCCAGCTGCTTCAGGGAGTCGCAGCGAACGTCCGAGTCTGAGCTCTGGACGCCTTTATAAAGGTCGTCTGCACAACGGCTCTGCAATGCAACACACACACACACACACACACACACACACACACATACACACACATACACACACATACACATACACACACATACACACACATACACACACATATACACACATATACACACATATACACACACACAGAGTTATAAAAAACAAAGACTCAGACCACAAAGTCACGGATTATATGGAGGAGGAAGTCACTCACTGGGGCTTTGGTCAGACGAAGGATGCTGCCGTTCTTAATGTCCAAACGATTCTGTAACAAACCAACATACACACCGAGTCAGAAACCATGTGCCGCAAAAATAAAATAAAAAAAGAGGAAAAGAGAGAAAGACAGAGAAAGAAAGAAAGAAAGAAAGAAAGGGAGAGAGAGAGAGCAATAGAGATAAATGTATGAAAGATGTACTAGAGTATAAAAATATATGGCAAAATATTTTGTTTTAAATTATTATTGGAGTGTAAATAATATCAATATTCATATAATAGAATCATTTTTATGTTACACACTTTATTGATGTATATTACATAATTAAATAAAATATACTATTATATATATATATATATACAGGGAGGGCAGAATTATTAGGCAAATGAGTATTTTGACCACATCATCCTCGTTATGCATGTTGTCTTACTCCAAGCTGTATAGGCTGGAAAGCCTACTACCAATTAAGCATATTAGGTGATGTGCATCTCTGTAATGAGAAGGGGTGTGGTCTAATGACATCAACACCCTATATCAGGTGTGCATAATTATTAGGCAACTTCCTTTCCTTTGGCAAAATGGGTCAAAAGAAGGACTTGACAGGCTCAGAAAAGTCAAAAATAGTGAGATATATTGCAGAGGGATGCAGCAGTCTTAAAATAGCCAAGCTTCTGAAGCGTGATCATCGAACAATCAAGCGTTTCATTCAAAATAGTCAACAGGGTCGCAAGAAGCGTGTGGAAAAACCAAGGCGCAAAATAACTGCCCGTGAACTGAGAAAAGTCAAGCGTGCAGCTGCCAAGATGCCACTTGCCACCAGTTTGGCCATATTTCAGAGCTGCAACATCACTGGAGTGCCCAAAAGCACAAGGTGTGCAATACTCAGAGACATGGCCAAGGTAAGAAAGGCAGAAAGTCGACCACCACTGAACAAGACACACAAGCTGAAACGTCAAGACTGGGCCAAGAAATATCTCAAGACTGATTTTTCTAAGGTTTTATGGACTGATGAAATGAGAGTGAGTCTTGATGGGCCAGATGGATGGGCCCGTGGCTGGATTGGTAAAGGGCAGAGAGCTCCAGTCCGACTCAGACACCAGCAAGGTGGAGGTGGAGTACTGGTTTGGGCTGGTATCATCAAAGATGAGCTTGTGGGGCCTTTTCGGGTTGAGGATGGAGTCAAGCTGAACTCCCAGTCCTACTGCCAGTTTCTGGAAGACACCTTCTTCAAGCAGTGGTACAGGAAGAAGTCTGCATCCTTCAAGAAAAACATGATTTTCATGCAGGACAATGCTCCATCACACACATCCAAGTACTCCACAGCGTGGCTGGCAAGAAAGGGTATAAAAGAAGAAAATCTAATGATATGGCCTCCTTGTTCACCTGATCTGAACCCCATTGAGAACCTGTGGTCCATCATCAAATGTGCGATTTACAAGGAGGGAAAACAGTACACCTCTCTGAACAGTGTCTGGGAGGCTGTGGTTGCTGCTGCACGCAATGTTGATGGTGAACAGATCAAAACACCGACAGAATCCATGGATGGCAGGCTTTTGAGTGTCCTTGCAAAGAAAGGTGGCTATATTGGTCACTGATTTGTTTTTGTTTGGTTTTTGAATGTCAGAAATGTATATTTGTGAATGTTGAGATGTTATAATATATATATATATACATACACACACACACACACACACACACACACTCTGACATTCAGCTCACCTGCTACTTCCTTCTAAACGCAGAAAATGCAAACGTGTTCCAGTAATACATTCTGCTGCCATTGGATTGAGGAAGTCAGGATTTTGTGTGCACACACACACACACACACACACACACACACACACACACACTGCTGAAAGACGGAGAACTAACTTACCGACTCTGTGATGTAAGTGTGAGCTCCATCCGCATACTGAAGGGCATAGTTCTCTGGTCCAGGTAGATTCCATCTTATGATTAAAGCACATAACAGATTTAATTACAGTGAACAATCCAGGAAATATGCATATATTATATGTAACACACACACACACACACACACACACACACACCTACCTGTCACACACTTCCTTAATCACTGCAGTCAGGGGTTTTTTCTACAATAAAAAAGCAGAAAGAGATGTGATGCATTTTCATATTAAGAGTGTGTGGAATTGGGTTCAAAGTTACTGTACTTTCAGAATCCATCAGTGGAATTTAACACATGCTACTGCTCCCATTAATAACATCTGCCACTGTAAACACCAACACACAAACTATTAACACCACACCAATCAAATACAACTAGGCAAAATGAACACAAATGCACTATACCATCACCATTACAACAATTACTAGCAAACACTAATAACACCATCACCATGTAATATCATTACCATCAACACCATTAAACCCATGAACCCAAATCCCATCAACACCATTACCATTAAATAATTTACCATCAACAATAAACCATAAAACCCAACAACACCATTAAAACCATCACCATTAAAACCATCATCATCAAACACCAATAAACACAATCACCATTTTAAAACATTACCATCAACACCATTAAACCTATGAACCCAAATCCCATCAACACCATTACCATTAAATAATTTACCATCAACATTAAACCCTAAAACCCAACACCATTAAAACAATCACCATTAAAACCATCACCGTCAAACACCAATAAACACAATCACCATTTTAAAACATGACCATCAACACCATTAACATTAAATAATTTACCATCAACAATAAACCCTAAAACCCCAAAACACCATTAAAACCATTAATCTTATTAAACTATGAATCCCATCAACACCATTAAACACTTCAGCCTAAATCACACCAACACCATTAGAACTTCAAAGACCATTAACACCAACAACACATACACAATTCAAACCATCAACACCATTAAAACCATTAGCCTGTACACAATCAAACCATTAACATTTCTGCCAGTTTTGTCAGCATTCGATGTCGACACCATTACCATCACCATTAAACAACACTAATACGTTTTTGAACCCTACAATCAGTTCAACACGAGAACAGATTTGAAAACTGAACAGATCCAATGTCCAGGCCAAAAAAGTTCAAATAAAAACAGCAGAATAAAAATAAAATGTCCGAGACAAACAAAAAAAAATCCACTTCAACTTTTCCTGCTGAATCTTACACAATACGCCAGTACGAGTTCCTCACAGCATGTAGCGTTAGCATGGCTTCCTTTAGCATTTTAACCCCAAATGATAATGTGCCGTTTTAGAGCTGTTACTGTTATGGGACTTAAATAACAGAGCAGCATCGAAGGCTTACACCAACATCCTTAAGTGTAGCTTCTGGGATGTTACAGAGCCGTCATCAGGCCGTAGGGTGAAATTAGCAACTTTATTTGGAGCAGATTTAGAGCTCAGACTCGGACTCTAAACTACAGACTTCGAACTCTCTTTAAAAATTAGCTTAAACGCGATGCAGTGAATATAAACTAAACAGAAGGTTTATGGACGTCTGACCATTTTACACTCAGTCCCTATTCACTCTTATAATAACCTCCACTTTTTTGAGATGTTCCACAAGATTTTGTGGAGAATTTGTGCTCATTCATTCGATCACAAAGGTGAAAATCAGGTTCTGATGTAAGTGAAGTGAAAAGACCTGTTCAATAGGGATGAGTTTAGAGCCCCACAGCACTCCAAACCCACGAAAAGCAGATCTTTAGGGCATGTTGGAACAGGTGTTGGGTCTCCTAGTTCAAGTGAAGGGAATATATATCATTCTACAGCATCCACAGTCGTGGGTTCCAAGTGTGGGGGAACTGTCTGTAGAAGAACCACATCTTCCTGGAAATGTCAGGTGTCCCAATATTTAGTCCATATAGTGTATGTTTTTGTCAATGAATTAATCTAGAAGCGTATTCTAAAATTTTCAGGTAATTTGCAGGTGACTAGAAAATCAGGAAGTAATTTCCTTCATTTTAGGCAAACGTAAAAAAAAAAATATAAAAGAATCAACTACCAAGCTGTAGTTTACTCAGTTATGTGAGGTATGATATCGCTTTTGTAGTTTATGAACGAGTATTACATGAACGCTGGGTAAAATCTGAGCGTTAGCCACTAGTCTGGGATCTTTATTTTAAAATCAGCAAGTTGCGTAACAAAGATGTGAATTCAAACAAGTGGGTGTGAAGTACGGTGGCCTGGAAGTGCGAAGCAAAATAAGTCAGAAAACACGACAGACAAATTTGGAGAACCGATAAAAAAAAAAAGGCACATGCAAAAAAACGAAGTTAGATACACAATTTCCTACTTTCTGTAAACACTGAGTTAAGGGTGTCTCGTCCAATCAGGAGTAAGAACAGCAAACTATACCTACTTTTTCAGGTTTAAACGTGACAAAGTTGTGGGGCATTGGCACAGGTGGTTTTAATTATTTCTTAAAATGATTAAAAGGTCACTGTACTGATCCACAGCCCTGTGGGTGGAGACCCCGGTTGTAAAGCGTCTACTGCACATCCACTGAGTGAAGGATGTCTCGTCCAATCAGGAGTAAGTATAGCAAACTGGTCGTATTCTTTCCGGTTTAAACGTGACTAAAATTGTGGGAAATTGGCACAGACAGAAATGATCGTTTTTCTAAATATGTCTCGTCCAATCAGGGTTAAGAAAAGCAAAACCTAATTTGATGCTGACTTTTTACGGTTTTTCTGAATCGTCTTTGTGTTTTCCAACTGGTTTTCTATGACATTTGCGCTTCAAATAGCGCAAATGTAGCGAGAAAGTAAAACCCGTAAATCTTTCGATAATCTCAGGTCTGTCACGAACTCGAACCCGAAGGCACGGCGTATCGTTCCGCTCCGCACTCGAGCCGAAAAACCAGCGCATAAAAATAAATGAAGGAGGCACGTTATTGCTGCGTCTGACTCCGAGAAACCCGGTAATTAGTCGCGGATGATGTGGTGAACCGATTCGAGTTTTTCGGTGTAGTGTGGTAGACCAATCGGCAGGCTGTAATTTGCGGCCGACGGCCCGGTCGAGCCGAGTAGAAGCCCTGGGTTCAATCCATCAACATGCCAGGAGGGGAGTTTATCTGAGCGGTTTTAAAGGGGGGAAAGCAAAATCTATCTCGCGACCGCCAAATCATCCTTCAGCGCAAACACTCCGCTTTGGGAGGACCTGACGAGTCCCTGAGAATGTGAGAGAGAAGAGCTTAATGAGGCTTCAGTTTTTTTTTTTATGCACTATCACCACTTCCTCATTCCACCTGGGCGAGGCCAGACCGAGACCGAGACGGAGCCGACCGTAAGCCTGGAGCCGTGAGGAACATTCCAGAAGAAAAGTGTTTGAGGATCACTGATCCGAGACAGGACATGTACAACATGCTTGTGCAGCTCTGAAGCAACTTTTCAGTCATGTTTCAGGAGATGATGCATCAGTCAGACATAGTGAAAGTGTCGACATCACGGCCGGTTACTCACCTGGTCCAGCTCAATGAGCTGAGGGTACGCCCCTGGCATCTGAATAGCGATCTTCACGATGTCCTTCTGCGGCGGCATTGTGATACGTAGATGCCTGTCCTCCTAAAACGCTGAAAAATAGAGGACACGGATTTTACAGGGACACAGCAAGCTTTTTATACTGAACTTAAATACTTTGCAACCTTATATTAAATTGTGATGTCACAAAATCAAATCCAAAATATGAGGAAAATAATCAACAATGGAGTGATGTGATGAAGACGAAGACAAAGCCACCACTCGCACCCCGACCCTAGGTTTTCTCCATATACGGTTACGTTTAATGAAAGTTTGGAATCTTCCTGAAAGTGTTTTAGAAGCTATAAACAAACTTTTCTTTACATCTCACATTTAAGAAAAGTCACAAAAAAACCATAAGTGGAAACTTTTCTTCCCTGACTGAGATACAGAGCTTTTTGAAGAGCCTCAAGACATCAACGTGCACATACTGAACACAATAACGCACACTAGGGACGGTAAAATCCATCGATTCGCATCAAAGTAAACTACATGAATATGGCGTATCGCAACGGTACGGAGACTGAGGGGTGTCCTGAGAGTCACGTAGAATACAGATTAACATGGCAGAGGTAGAGCTGTGACTTCCTGGAGACAGAACAAAAGAAGAACGTTCCAAACTACTTGGTTAAAATCGCACGATTGTACAGGACGTGGATGTGATGGCATGAAATGTTGCCTTCAATTCACAACTAAAAGTCCCAAATCTGTTCCAGCATGACAATACCCCTGTGCACAAAGCCAGCTCCATGATGATCTGCTTTACATGTTATAAACGTGTGCAGTAGATCTTGAGTGGCCTGCTATGGAGCTCCACAACCCTATTGAACACCTGTGGGATGAATGTGAACTTACAACTGGCTGCACCTCAGACCCTGAGAACGTAGTCTTTAAATGAGAACACATGACCGCAAAATCTAGTGGAGCATCTTCTCAGAAGAGTGGAAAGAATTAACAGGAAATGGGGACTAAAGGTAGAAATGTGCCGTTTTCGATTCCTACAGTTTACAAAGCAGTTACTTCTGGAATTTTTGACATTTGTGGCCAAAAATAATCGGATTAGTCCTCGGACTAAATACAAAAAGTAAACTTCACAGCTCTGAAGCACGCTGAAACTGAAACGTGGATACACAGCGTGTGTTAGAGGAGCGAAGCCTCGGCAGCATGCTCCCGTTTTCATAATGACTTTGCACCTTCCTCTTTTTATGGAGAACTTGTGAGGTCATGAAATCTGCACATGGAAAACACAGAAACCTATATAGGAGGAGATACTGTATATGGCACACAAATGCATAAACAAACAGGCACACACACACACACACACACGCGCACCACAAGAGAAGCTCCAGCTGAATAGTTTTACCAGACTCGAGGGCTTGCGTGTGTGTGAACAGGATGAGAAACACGCAAGTCCAGACTCACTGTTCTCTCTGAGCCTTCCATTAGAGAAGGAAGTGTGTGTTTGTGTGTGTGTGTGTGTGTGTGTGTTTGGTATCAGTGATTATATTTAGCCTTACAACTGCAACCAGTCACATTATCATTTCAGACATTCATCCACTTGACAGATTTATTTTTTTGCACAACATACACCAGCGTGAACCAACATGAAACATCACACACACACCACAAACGCTAACACACACACACACACCGCAAACTCCAACACACCAGCACACAACGCCACAAACCATCACACAAAGGCACAAACCATCACACACACCACAAACTCCAACACACCAGCACACACCAGTACAAACACCAACACAAACCATCACACACCAGTACAAACACCAACACACACCAGCACATACCAGCACACACCATCACACACCAGTACAAACACCAACAAACACTCAAAACAACACTGACCAGCACGATCCAAAGGTCGGGGGTTAAAGGCCCTCACCGCCAGGCTGCGAAAGTTTGGCCCTTGCGCAAGCCCCTTAACCCACTGTGCTCCAGGAATGCCTGACCCTGCACTCTGACCCCAGTATACTAATGTAATGTGCTGTAATGTACGTGACCAATATCCAAACACTAACGCAACACCAACACACACTAAATAAACAACACACATTTATACAAATTGTAATTTTTTTTTTCTTTACTATAGAACTCTGATTCTAAAATGTTTTTCTCAATTTTATAGTTTTTTTTTGCTTGTTCCAGAACCCAAACTTCGGATTCATAAATGCTATAGTTTTTATGCCAATAAAACAACCTTAAATTCTTAGAAAAAGAGGGAAAGAAAAAGAGGGGGAGAAAAAAAGAAGGGGAAGAGAGAGAGAGAGGCACAGAGCCATGAGTTTATTCTTCTTAGGCCTTCCATTTCATTCCTATCATGTTCCTGCATGCTCACAAGCCTGACACATTCATCCGCCCAAATTCATTCCCACACACACACACAAAACAGACGTCTGACAGAAATAGAGACAGACAGGAGACAGACAGACAGACAGACAACCAGATGTAAGACAGACCGAGACAGAGATACAGACAGTGACACACAGAGGACAGATCAAGACAGAAAGGAGACAGACAAAGAGGCAGGCAGACAGACAGACAGACAGACAGACAGAGGGACAGACATAAAGAAAGAGATTCAGAAATATGGGGAGACTATAGGAAGGACCAGAAAGACAGAAAGAACTTGATAAAGACTGACACAGACAGACACAATGAAAGACAGAAAGGGGAGACACAGAGAAAGAAAATCATTGAAAAAAGGACAAAGAGAAAGACTGAAAAGAAAAAAAAAATGCACAGAAAGAGAGAAAGAAAAAAAGAGAGTGGGTATAAATGCAGAGCTGTGCTAGTTACAGCTGGGTAAGATGCCTGAGGTTTCACACATGCACATAAATACACACATATACACACTTACACTGCATCCAACTAGTGCGTGTGGCCCCACCACCCACCCCCACCACACTCACATTTCTATCTCATGCCCCAATTACACACATCTGTCTTGGTATCTTTAGCCCAGCGCTCTAAAGCCACTGTATGCCACTTCCTGTTCACCTATTAGGGTTCTGTCATTTCAGAAATCCCACAACGCACATGTCGACTCGGTCTCTCGATACGGATGCCAGCGGATTGTTCGACCCGGCGTGTCGAAGCAGCGTCTTTGTAAAATTAAACAACCGTCACCCCGAATCAACATCATCAGTCCCTGCAAATCTGCGCTCACAAAAGCAGCGTTGTTCCTGTTCGTGGTTTGGATCGTTAAGAGGATTTATTTCCTTTTGATCCTGATAAATAATCGCGAGAGCCGTTCACACGCAAACGAGATTCAGGCACACGCTATAGTCATACACACGCTATAGAAAGTAAAAACCCACAACCTAAAGTCATACACACTCTATAGTCATACACACACTCTATAGTCATACACACACGCTATAGTCACACACACACGCTACAGTCATGCTCTATAGTCATACACACACGCTATAGTCATACACACACGCTATAGTCACACACACATGCTACAGTCATGCTCTATAGTCATACACACACGCTATAGTCACACACATGCTAAAGAAAGTAAAACCCACGCAACCTAAAGTCATACACACACGCTATAGTCACACACACGCTATAGTCATACACACACGCTATAGTCACACACACGCTAAAGAAAGTAAAACCCACACAACCAAAAGTCATACACACTCTATAGTCACACACACGCTATAGTCACACACACACACACACACACACACACACACACACACACACACACACTATAGTCACACAAATGCTGAAGAACCCCACACAACCTAGTCATACACACGCTATAGTCAAACATGCTATAGAGTTATACACACGCTAATAAAAAATCAAACACACACAACTGACTCATACACATGCTATAGAGTCATACACGTTATAGAAAGTAAAACACACACAACCAAAATAATACACACGCTATAGAGTCATACACACTATAGAGTCATACACACGCTATAGAGTCATACACACTATAGAGTCATACACAAGCTATAGAGTAGTACACGCTATAGTCATACACACGCTAGAGTCGTACACGCTATAAAGTCATAAACACGCTATAAAGTAGTACATGCTATAAAGTCATACACACGCTATAATCATACACACTATAGAGTCATACACACGCTATAGAGTTGTACACGCTATAGTCATACACACGTTAGAGTCGTACACGCTATAAAGTCATACACACGCTATAAAGTCATACACACGCTATAAAGTAGTACTTGCTATAAAGTCATACACACACTATAGAGTCATACACAAGCTATAGAGTAGTACACGCTAGAGTCGTACATGCTATAGTCATACACACGCTAGAGTCGTACACGCTATAAAGTCATACACACGTTATAAAATAGTACACGCTATAAAGTCATACACACGCTATAGAGTCATAAACACGCTATAGAGTCATAAACACGCTATAGAGTAGTACACGCTAGAGTCGTACACGCTATAGAGTCATACACGCTATAGAGTAGTACACGCTATAGTCATACACACGCTAGAGTCATACACACGCTAGAGTCATCTACACGCTATAAAGTAGTACACACGCTATAGAGTCATACACACGCTAGAGTCGTACACGCTATAGAGTCGTACACGCTATAGAGTCATACACACGCTATAGAGTTATACACACGCTATAGAGTTATACACATGCTAGAGTCGTACACGCTAGAGAGTCATACATGCTATAGAGTAGTACACGCTAGAGTCATAAACACGCTAGAGTCGTACACACGCTATAAAGTCATACACACGCTATAGAGTAGTACACGCTATAGAGTCATACACACGCTAGAGTCGTACACGCTATAGAGTCGTACACATGCTAAAGTAATACATACGCGAGTCACACACCCGCTATAGAGTTACACACGTGTGCTAGAGTCACACACCCGCTACAGAGTCATAAACGTGCTACAGAGTCACACACAGCCTTCAGGAGATGTTCCATTGGATTTTGTGAAGAGTTTGTGCTCATTCAGCTACGGGGGTGTTAGTAAAATCAGATACTGATGTAGGGGAGGTGAGGATTCATCCTAAAGGTGTTTAATAGTGTTCAAGCTCTATAGCAGAGGATCTTTCATCCCATGGAAAGTAGATCTTCATGGAGCTGGCTTTGTCTACAGCAGTATTGTCATGCTGGAACAGGTTTTGGGTCTAAAGGTTTAAACAAATGTCATGCTCCTTCATCCAAATACAAGTGGGTGCCTCCGACTTTGTGGTAAAAGTTTGGAGAAGAATTACATATGGCTGAAAAAGTCAGGTGTCCCAACTTTTTGGTCCATACAGTGTGTATGGACACACCTACAAGAGCTTACTGGAGTCTTGCGAGAAGATTACGACGTGTGTTTTGGTGGGAATTTGTGTTTATTTAGCCAAAAGAAGATTAGTGAGACTCTCAACCAACATTCCAGTTCTTCCTTAAGGTGTTCAGTGGGGTTGAGTTTTTCTACACCATGAACATTTTGAGCTCATCAACACGCTGAAACAATAAGTACCCTCCAAGAAACTGTTCAAGCTCTGCAATACAAAGCATAAAGTTCTCATGGTCTCCACCAAACCTTGATTCATCCAGACTTCCCGATACTTGGAACACATGGAAAACGCATAGTACGGCACATAGCCAGCTTACGCCTTGTGTGCAGCTTTACGGCCATGAAAATCCCCTGCGTTAAGCTTTTCATCGCTTGTTTTTCTCCGAGTATTGATAAGAGAACGAGTGCTCAGACTAGATGTTTACGAGGTGGTATCAAAAGTTTTGAGCTCTGTTTAGAAGGAAGTACTTTGTTTATCGATGTTTCCACACAATCACCTTCAAAAGAGTCTCTTTTGCACAGCAGTGCTGTTCTTCTGGAACGTGTCTTGGAAGTCTTCTTTTAGAAGCACATCAAGCACCTTCTATCTCCGGGAGACCTGCATCTTCATCTCCGGGAAGTCAAATCTGGAGAGTAAAGTGGGAGCGGACGCGAGACGGTGTGGAACATTCTCCGACGATCGTCACGCACGAGTTGCCGAAAAGTTTCCACATTTTCAGTGGGGGTTGAGTTTTTTCTGATCTCTTGAAGAGACTCCTCGAACGACTCGTTGCAGTCAAACGTAAGTCACGCCGAACGTTTCTGTGCCAGATCTAACCTGCTGTCCGTGATGAAATCGCAGACGTGTAACGTGCTAGAAGAATTACTGTTTTGCAGGCAGATGGAGGTCACACCAATTTGAGTTTTGATTTGAGTTCATTTACTTTTCGTTTTTATTTCATGGATAAAATGTTACTTTCTGTTTTTCTTTCTGACTTGTTATCATACTTAAGTTGCTTTTCACGAGTCTGTACGTCACTCAAGTGTTTCCATTTAGGGAGATTTTTATTGTAACTTCACTACAATTCAAAGTCACATATTTGACTTTTCACTCGACTTGTGAAATCTGTTGTTTTGTTTTATTTATGAGGGTAAAAATGTAACTGGTGAAACACACAGCGAGTCACCGATCAGGATCGAGCGCACGCTCTGTTTTACACGTGTTCTGATCGGCGCTCGGTGTATCTACTGATCACCAACATACAGTTCAGCATCAGTTCAGCATCAAGCAGAACATTTAGAGAGGAACAAATGATGAAGAAACTCCAGACCTGAACTCACCACAACACACGTGACCTCGTTTACACGATTAGTTGAAAGGAAGGTTTTGTGCTTGTGATCATTTTAATAGAAATCAATCAGTGTTTGAGTCATTAAATGTTATTCTATTAATAGATCAGTGTGCTGAGAGTCACATTCGAGTCTTTTCACATCAACTGTGTTAAATTAGGAGTCTTGTTATAAAAATGATAACAGGAACATTATAGTTATAATAAATCAGTACTTTGGACACTTTAGTACATTTGAAGGCAAAAACTTTTTTACTTTTACTCAAGTGAAAGATTAAAGGGACACTTTTACTCTTACTGGAGTCACATTTGACTTCATGGTTTCCTCCACCATTGACAGATTCTCGCTTTTCCTATTGTGCAACCATTAAACACCACGTTTCAGTCTTAAGTTGCAAAACACCGCAGATTTTCCTCCACGGTTTTACTTTGAAACATCAAAACATCAAAGGATTGTTTATGTTTGAACGCGTTTCTTTTGAAATATTTTTCAAAAGCCTTTTGTTGATCAATTAGAGAATCCACAATACAAGTCATCCCTGATGCAGGTGTTAAATGTGTATATGTGTGTGTTATTTTGTAGCAAAAGAAGGTGAACTTTATAAATCACATCATTATCCAGCAGGAACATGACACACTTCTTCAAACAAGTCGCAGAAAATAGGAAACGGACCCGGAACTACAGCTCGAGGTCGATTTGAAATCTCTATAGAAACACTATAATAAACTCTAATAATAATAATAATAATAATAATAATAATAATAATAATAATAATAATAATAACTCAGCACTATTATAAACTACTCCACAGTGTTAAAGCAAACCCATGCAGTGATGTTGCTCCACTCTATCATTCTTCTATTCTATTCTTCTCAAATATACATAGAAAAGTCGATCGAAACAAACAAACCCTAGAAATGTTTTTGTCTTGTATGTTTGTTTGTTTTTTGAGCAATTCAACCGTAAAGACAAACTCATGCAACGTGATTCTTACCTGCTGATAGACCAACCTTTGCACATCAGAGCTCCTGGTTTCTTATTAAAAAAAAAACTTTTCCTTTCCTTCTCCCCGCGTCTTACAAGTTTCCTCCGAGTTTCAGACTAAGAAGGAGGATTTCTACCATAAAGACTTCCGATTAAACACTTAGTGCACTATGTAGGGCGCATGGGACGCGACTGAAAGCCCCCTATGTAGAGCGCGTCTACAGGAAGTTCTACAACATTCGCACGTCCGCCTACACGACATTCCCAGTTCCGGGTTTCCTCCCGTGGCCCATGAAGAAGATCCGGGCTGCGTCCCAAACCGCACACTTCTGTCCTGCTCCAAAGTACAAACCGATCCATGCGCACAGTTTGTTTTCTTTTCTGCTCTGTAGTGAAGGAGTGTGTGGTTTGGGACGCAGCCTCCAACCATTTCAGGGTTTCCAGCAAAGTTTGAGCAGAAGTTCAGAGAAAAAGTTTTGGTTTAGTACAACAATGTTGTGAGGAACAGGAAGTTGGCGATGGTGGTGTTCCTGTATGAGGTTGGCCACTTGGCCTTCATTCAGTAACCTATTTAGTTATCCACTGTGCAAAAGTTTGTGTGCCCTGGTTATAAAAGAGAAACACTAGTTATAAAGGCAGGAACTATAACTAAAGGCAAAACCCTGGATATAAAGTATAAAGTTAAATTCCTTGTTCTAAAATTAAAATTCAATTCATTTTTATTTGTATTGCGCTTTTAACAATGAACATTAACTCAAAGCAGCTTTACACAGATAATGTGGTGAATAAAAGTTAAGATGTTCTTCATAAGTAAGTCCCTGATGAACGAGCCGGTGGAGACTGTGGCCAGGAAAAACTACCCAAAATGGCATAAGGAAAAAACCTTGAGAGGAACCAGACTCAAGAGGGAACCTCATCCTCATCTGAGTTGCACCGAATGTCCTTTTGTAGCAGATATACGATGTTGAGGTGCAGTGATGATGATCAGAAGCGAAAAGTAGTCCTGAGTCAGTATAGCAGACTGTTGACATTAACTACAGTCCAAATCCATCCTCAACATTCTTGCTCAAGAATTTCATGGAACCACCAAAGGCATTGATGAGAAACCGTCCCAAGCTGCACAGAGTGGCCTCCAGTCAAAGAGAACACTATCCAGAGGCAGACCTGGACAGAGGGGAGAGGAGCAGGAACAGTGGTCACTGGAACCTCAGGAGCATGGATCCTCTAAAAAATTCCAAAATTCTGGTTCTAAAGTTAAAATTCTGGTTCTAAAGGTGAAATCCTGGTTCTAAAGTTAAAATTCTGGTTCTAAAGTTAAAATCCTGGCTATAAAGTTAAAATCCTGGCTATAAAGTATAAAGATAAAACCCATGTAATAAAGGCAAAACAAACTTTTGGAGTAATATAATTTAAACCCACACTGTGCAAAATCCTCCATCAGGTATTGCTCTTCAGTAACACTCAGTTTTCCAGGCATTTGTTGTCCCAACTTTTTTGAAAGAACAATAGACACTTTTACTGTTTACATAAACATACAGCACAGTGACATTATTTCTTCACATATCTGAGCATGTATAGTCGGGCAGTACAGGTACATGAACCTGAACCAATGAGTTACCACTTCCACCTAAACCCTCGAGACTAAAATGATGTTATTTTTATCTTAAAATAGTGGATTTCGTCCGTTTCAACATTTATGATGTTCTATTATGAATAAAATTTGGGTTTCTGAGATCATTTATTTTTTGGTTTTGGGTCTGTGTGCTATAAATTCCTCATTTCCAGTCCGAAAAGAGCTCAAATAAATTCCAAAAAAAAAAAAAAAAAAAAAAAAAAAAGACCTTCTCCGACAGCGACAGCTGCACCAGATCACCTCTGAATATTTGGTTTTACTTTAAAATTCTTTACTTTGATTTGTAAATTGAACACTAACCGTTCTTCTACTTTGTGACTTGATGCTGTCTTTTTATTGCTTAGTTGAAGGTCCTGCTTTACTACTCGCTCTTTAACGACTTGTTTGATCTTTGCTTCATTCTCCATGTTGTTGATGCAGTGTTGAGGTGGACATTGTGATGTTTTTGAGGAAATAAAACTTCACAATTAAGTATGATTTTCAGGTTCAATGATATTTTCTTACAGCGAATGTGATTTATTTCTAATGTGGTCTGAGAAATCGGCTCTGACCTTCGAACCATTTTATGTCTCAGATTTTCAAGTCACATCCTGCTATGAAGTGCAAAAGAGAAAGAGGATTGAAACCCTGAAGCAGATTGACTCATCATTATATACATATATAAAAAAAATACACAAGTTACAAAAGTCATTTATTTCTTCCACAGATAGCCATGTGTGCGGCTACTCCGTTACAAAGAACCTCAGCGGATGGTGGTGAGACGGAAGAGAGACGGTCGGAGAGTTTCCTGAAGCTCTCCGTCCGTCCAGCAGAAAGAAGTGGATGAATGAAACCTGGGTGATCGTACTGCGTTAAAGTGCCAATATGGAGATGACCGCCATCATCATCATCATCATTGGAGAAAAGTCTGCTTTGTGCATACCATAATCTGTATAACTGGCCTGTACAAAAATAATGGTGTGTACAACCATAAAAATATCCTTCAGCTAAAAGCGGTAGTTTTTTTTTCCTTTTATCCTTTTTTTTAAAAAAAACATGTTCCATCATGAACTGCTCAGAGATGAAGAAGATGCAGACGGGAGCTGATTTTCCTTCTTTACAAAGTCATGCTCATATACAAACAGTACAAACGACACACACACACACACACATACACGGACATGAGAACAGATGTATAGAATTCGACATAACAGAAGGAGGAAAACGAGGGTTAAGCACAAAGTCTCGGATGAGGGACATCTGTGTGTCGGCAGCATGAACGTTACCCGCTGGATGTCGAGTCGGCGGAAAAAGAGAACAATGAAATAAAAATACATTGAAGCCAGCGGTTAGTTACGGATTAAAAATGAGTGAATATACAAAGGTGAATATAATGGGGATAAAACAAAGCCCCCCCAAAAATGTTAAAATAACGAAACGGATCTAAAACCCATGATGGAGACGTGACCCAAGCCGATGTGAGACGAAGTAATGAGACACAGGTCGGTGCTCTGAATTCATCCCAAAACCCACTGGAACATGGGTTTGTGTCGGTTTAATGATTCTGGCTTTTATTTGCTTCTCGTATATCAATTACAGCGTGGTGAAATTCTTTCTTCGCATATCCCAGATGTTAGGAAGGTGAGGTCCGAGCACTGGGTTCGCTCTTATACAGCTCTAGAACACAGAGGGTAAAAGGGCCTTGCTCAAGGGCCCAAGAGTGGCAGCTTAGCAATATGGGGGCTTAAGCCTTTAACTACCGAGGTAATACTTCCCTTGGACTATATAACTTGCGTCGTTCTCTTGCAGAAGGTGAAAAGAATTGTGGGTAATATAGAGAAAACGGACCGTGCTCATGAAGTCTGGATGCCCCCCCCCCTAAAGATCTACCATGCACCTCAGAGTTGCTCTGTGGGGCTCAGGCAGACGCTCACACGCTTCTTAGATAGAGATGTTTCCGTGTGCGTGATAAGAAGCAAATAAACCACAATAAATCGAAAAACAAAAATAAACACAACATGTCAGGGACGAGAGCTGGTGTTCCTGCTGGTGATTCGGATTGTATATTTGATCAAAAGTAACAAAAACAAAACAACACCTTCATCCTGGTTCAAAAAATACCCCAAGCTCTGTGTTTTCTTGGGTTTGGGTTTGAAATAATAATAATAGTAAAAAAAAAAAAAACGGTGAAGCTTCGAGGCAGAGAATCTTCCGTGTCCCGCTTTTCAGTAGATCGCAGCTTTTTGGGTAAAAAGATTTTACAAACGAAAGAAAAAAAAAAAAAAAAAACAAGCTTTATATACACACAAAATCAGCTTATTCACATGAACAGGGCCAGACTTTTCAAAACAGAGAGAGGAAAAAAAAAAAAGGTGGCCTTCGGTTGTTAAATACAGGTGCGTTACTCTTATCACACGGGTGCGAGCGGAGGTCAAAGGTTGCTGATGGGGACGTCGAAAAGGTCACACAGGCCCTCGGTCTCGTCCAGGTTATAAATGTAGTCGTGGTCACCAGGAGGTGGGGAGAGGCGGAGGAGTGGAGAAAAAACTAGAGAGAGAGAAAGAGAGGGAAAGAGTGAGAAAGATGGACAAGGACACTTTTAGATGATTATGATCAAAAGTATTAAAATGTGGAATTTTCCTCGGTCTCGTCCAGGTTATAAATGTAGTCGTGGTCACCAGGAGGTGGGGAGAGGCGGAGGAGTGGAGAAAAAACTAGAGAGAGAGAAAGAGAGGGAAAGAGTGAGAAAGATGGACAAGGACACTTTTAGATGATTATGATCAAAAGTATTAAAATGTGGAATTTTCAAAAAAAAAAAAAAAAAAAAAAAAAAAAAAAAAAAGAAAAAAAAAAACCCAAAAAACCAAAAAACAAAAAAAAAAAAAAACAACAAGCAAAAAAACAAACACCGACAGAACTAATAAGAAAAAAGAGAATAAAATCCAGAGAACCAACCAATAAAAGGAACCAAAAAGAAAAACTCTAAAAGACCACAAAAGCCAGAAAATGAAAAAAAAAAAAAAAAAAAAACAAACTGAGATCCTCCAGTACCTGATTAAGATCCTCCAGTACCTGCCTGAGATCCTCCAGTACCTGATTAAGATCCTCCAGTACCTGCCTGAGATCCTCCAGTACCTGATTAAGATCCTCCAGTACCTGCCTGAGATCCTCCAGTACCTGATTAAGATCCTCCAGTACCTGCCTGAGATCCTCCAGTACCTGATTAAGATCCTCCAGTACCTGCCTGAGATCCTCCAGTACCTGATTAAGATCCTCCAGTACCTGCCTGAGATCCTCCAGTACCTGATTAAGATCCTCCAGTACCTGCCTGAGATCCTCCAGTACCTGATTAAGATCCTCCAGTACCTGCCTGAGATCCTCCAGTACCTGATTAAGATCCTCCAGTACCTGCCTGAGATCCTCCAGTACCTGATTAAGATCCTCCAGTACCTGCCTGAGATCCTCCAGTACCTGATTAAGATCCTCCAGTACCTGCCTGAGATCCTCCAGTACCTGATTAAGATCCTCCAGTACCTGCCTGAGATCCTCCAGTACCTGATTAAGATCCTCCAGTACCTGCCTGAGATCCTCCAGTACCTGATTAAGATCCTCCAGTACCTGCCTGAGATCCTCCAGTACCTGATTAAGATCCTCCAGTACCTGCCTGAGATCCTCCAGTACCTGATTAAGATCCTCCAGTACCTGCCTGAGATCCTCCAGTACCTGATTAAGATCCTCCAGTACCTGCCTGAGATCCTCCAGTACCTGATTAAGATCCTCCAGTACCTGCCTGAGATCCTCCAGTACCTGATTAAGATCCTCCAGTACCTGTCTGAGATCATCCAGTACCTGTCTGAGATCCTCCAGTATGGCACTCAAAGAGAAATTGTGCCTTGATTATAAGTGTGTCTTGAAGCTGCAAGCGCATTCTTCAGCTTTTGAACCTTTGGTGGTAGCTCACTTGGAAGTCCAGCATCACCTACTGAATGGAGGTAAAAGTGTTTTACATCATCAGGAATTTGAGAGTGTGAGAGACCAGACAGAAGAGGACGTTCAGCTCGACTGCGATTTGTCTATAATTAGTTGTAAAGCCGTCTTTAATATTGCAGAATAGTGCTGATAAATCAGACGTGCACTTCACCCTGCTGCTGATTATATGCCTGTTTTAGATTTTGTTGGTTTATATTGCTTTGGAAGGGACAGTCGATAGTTACCTATGATTCCATTGTTGTTTTGTCCACCTGTGATGATTTAGATTACACACATCAATTTACACACATAAAAATGTTCCCATTTCATAGAAAAGTTCTAATTTGTAATACTTAAACATAGAAAACAAACAAATGGCGTCCTCTTAACTGCAGTCAACTGTAGCTACAATACTCAAAGGCAAATGACTTTCTTTAACGACTGTTACTGCAGAAAAGTCCAGGCTGAAAACATGGACATCCAAAGAGCAGGTAAATTGCAAGAAAAGACCAAATTTACTCTTTACAAATATTTTTTTTTCTTCGAATCTGCCAAAAATCAAACCAAGTCTAGTCTTTTGACTCGTGAACCAATCACAACCCTCGAAAGTTCTGCAGCGCTGAAAACAGGGGGCGTGGCCAAACATAAAACTCGATAGTTGAAGTTTGTTTAACAAAAATGTATCCACTAAGTGATTTTATGTGCTGACATTCAGTGTGTGTATTTTGAGTTGTGCTGTGTCAGTCTCTATCCAGAGATCTCGTTTTTCAGTTGTTTCTGTCTATTCATCCACAATGACGGACAGTAAAAGAAATGAATTCGGCCTCCTTTTAAATCAATTTGCCTTCATTTTGAATCCCCTGGAAAAACTATGATGCACAGAAAAAATGTATAAAAATGCATGGATAAAGCCGGGGTGATTTTCGGAGGTGAATATCGATGTTTCTGCTACAGATGATGTATGTGGTGGTGAAGCTGTGGCTACAGTGAAAGGAGACGTGTTGTAAACACAATCATTGTTTTTTTTTTGCCTTAATAACGACATTTATTCTCAATGTATGAGATTCCTGTCAGTGATGCAGAGCTCTGATCTACTGCATATAACCGTGGAGTAATGGTGGACTGGTTCAGGTAAGACATCACTGTAGGTGTGAAAGATGCAAGGCCCGTCACTGATATGTCTCATATTTATATATATATATATATAAATAAAGATATGGGCGTGTCCATAAAATGACTGACCAATCAGAGGTCAGAAGGCCAAGCCAAATTCAAAACATATATTCTGGACTGGACCAGGATCACGTTAATTAAAAATGTAAAACCATGACGGTGTTTTAGACCCACGTTAAAAGAAATTTTCTAATCTAAGATTATGAGAATCAAACAACATGAAAGTGCTAACACATTTGAGGAAGGAAAATAAATAAAAAATTAAATAAATCACAATTTCGCAATTTTTTTGCATAAAACGGATGCGGAGTCTTTGGTTTAATCCTACTTTAGGTTCGGATTTAGCAATAAGGAAATTCTTTGTCTTTTGGCGCATCAGAACGGAGTTATAAATCAGTAGTTTTGTCGGAAACTTAATTTATTGTGAAGGAAAAAAAATCAATCAGACGAGGAAAATCGCCTCTTTAGTTCCGTCTGAAGGATACTGCTATTCTCAAGAGACTGAGGACGATGATCAAAGAAATCTAACGTGAAAGAACTAAACCGCCGGCGTGTATAAAGTCTTACCTTTAGTAGGATCAAACATTTCTGAAAGTTCTTTGGGGAGATCCAGCACTAAAAGATATTGGTGGGGGGGAGGGAAAAGAAAACCAATCAGATAATGTTTTAAAACAAATAAATAATAGGTTTTTGTTTGTTTGTTTATCTGCGTAATAAAACGGGATGAACGCTCACACTCCGAAGGATCCGCTTTGATGGGTTCGAAGACGGCCGAAGACGATTCAGGAAGCGATGAGCTGCTGTCCAACGAGGCTGAGGACTGAAGCTGCTGGCGGTCCTCTGCTGGATTCTGATTGGTCGGTATGTCTGATGGGGCAGTGTTGGGGGCTTCTGTTACACACACAGACACACAATGTGTGAACTTTAAACATAGCATCTGAAGGCGTATTCATTGAGAGGACGTTGTGGTAAAATGAACCGAATCGATAAAGGAAAAGTGACGTGTGAAGCTCGGTGTGAAACCTGTAAGGGGTGCGGCGGGCGTGTTGGTGAGCCGCTGGGGTTTTACAGCTGTACTCGTTGTGCCGGCGCCTGCAATTTTGGCGGTAGGTGTGGAGACTGGAGCAGACGGAGCGGGAGCAGAGGAGGCCGGGAGACTCTGGAGCATGTCTTCCGGAGGGGGGACGGGTAGCACGACAGGAGAGGCGCTGGCCGGGTCTTTGTTCACCAGGAGAACGTCGATGGGGCCTGACGAACTTTTTAAGTGGATCTGGTACTTCTTTTGTCCGTTTACAACCTGCAAACGAAAAATAACCGGTTCATAAATCAGCAATGATCAGCAATAGTAGGACCTCGTCTTCACCCTTCATCTTTTCGAGACATTTCACTTCTCTACAGGAAGGCATTTCCACACTACTTTGGATCTACGCCAGAAGCACAGCTACGATGAACCGCACTGGTTATCACACGGGGCCAGAAATTTGTCAGGGGAGACGAGGAAACAGATGTGCCTCAAAAAACGAAAACAGAGAAATGAAGACCAAAACTCACAGACTCCGGAATCGGCACCTCCAGCTGTGTTCCTGAAGGCGCTCGGATCGCCAGCAGAGTGTCACCTAGTGGAGAAAAAAGATGGAGGGGAAACCCTGATGATGAGCAAAAAGAAAATTCTGGAACTCTCTGCTCTGATTTGTCGTATTTCCGTCTTTAGATTTACACCATTCGGAGCACGCAGGACACTATATGGACAAAAGTATTGGTACACCTGATCTTTCCAGCCATAAGTGGTTCTTTCCCAAACTGTTCCCACACAAGGGTCCCTTTCGCCTAAACTTGGAGACCCAAACCTGTTCCAGCATGACAATACCGCAGTGCACAAGGCCAGCTCCATGAAGATTTGCTTCACAGTGCATCTGGAAAGTTTTCACACTTTTCCCACATTTTCCTATGTTACAGCTTCATTCTGAAATGGATTACATGATAAATGGTGCCTGGTTTCCTTGCTGCTTAACGTTCAGGTTTCTCGTGCTCTTGACTTTTGTATCCTTCTTCAGATCTGTAACTGTTGAGGAGTGTGTAAAGGACATTAGACAGTGGATGCCTTATAACTTTCTTCTGCTCAACTCGGATAAGACGGAAGCACTTTTTCTAGGACCGCATGAAGCTGGAAGCAAACTTTCCGATTCCGTAGCATCTCTGGATGATGTTTGTGTCTCAGTGTGTACAGCAGTCAAAGACCTTGGTGTGATTATTGACTCGAGTCTGTCCTTTGAGTCTCACGTGAATAATATCACCAGGATCTCCTTCTTTCACCCTTAAAATATTGCTAAAATTAGAAATATGATGTTACAGGATGCGGAGAAACTAGTTGATCCTTTTGTATCATCTAGATTAGACTACTGTAACGCTTTATGGTCTGGGTGTTGGAGTAAGTGTATAAATCAGCTTCAGTTAGTCCAGAATGCAGAAGCAAGTGTCGTAATCAGATCTAGGAAATATGTCCACATCACCCTTGTTTTTATCATCTACACTGCTCCCAGTTACATCTCGCACTGATTATAAAATACTACTACTAAAGCCGTAAAAAAAACAAAACGTGGAAAAAGGGAAGCGATGGGAACACTTTCCGGATGCACCGTATGGGTTGGAGTTGAAGACCTGACTTTACTAATGCCCTTGTGGAAGGAGGAGTGTATAATCTTATGCTTAACCTTTGTCCATATAGTGCTCGTCATCATGGTGATCTCCAAACTGTTAATGAAAGAGGAGAGGACCTACCTTTGAAGCAGTTGCAGAGGTCTTGATGCGTCACGTAGGCCAGAGTACATCTCGTTAAGGACGCAACAGAATCGCACGTGGACAATCGGCGAAGAACAAAATGTTGTAATGGAGTTAAAACAATAGCGTAATTCACGAGACGTTCGCGAGTGTGTTATAACGGCGTGAGAAAAGGTGGAAGCCTCTGGGAAAAGGATATGGACTGTTCTGCGAGTCGTCGGTCACGTTTTTGATGCTCTGCTGCACCCAGACCCTCTGCTGGTCCAGCTCATGTTCTCTTCTGTCCAGATCTTCCAGCTCCAGCTTCAGATCGATCAGCTTATCGGCGATCTCTCGGGTGTTGCAACCAGGACCTACACCTCTACACACACACAAACATGTTCTTCAATTAAAAAATTTATAAATAAATAAATAAAATGTGCTTTCTGATTGGCCAGATGTTGACTGATGTTCTTTGTAGCAGCAGCTGGCAGCGCTGTCTTGTTAGTTTCTGTTGATTATAATTATTCCCATTTGAACAGATTGACCAAAAGTATTAGGACACCTGTAATTACGAGATGAGATGTTTCCCTTCACCTGAACGATCAGACCCAAACCTGTTCCAGCATGACGGAAAAAAAAAAAAAAACAGCTCCATGCATGAATAGATGCTTTCCGTGAGTTGGAGTGGAAGATCTCTTGCTCTACACCTCCGACCCTACTGAGCATGAACCCCACAAGCCTCCTCACCTCACCTACATCAGCACCTAACGCGCTTTGTGTCTCCACAAAATCTGGGGTAACATCTTCCCAGAAGAGTGGAGGTCATTAGGACACTCACTTCCACTGGATGCTGTTCTTCGATTTCTTCTCGATCAGTCCGATGCCCTCGAGAACGTTGGTGATGTCGTATATCCTCCGCTTCTGTCGTACGGCCAGCGTATCGGCAGCCTGCAGGGATTAAAGACAGAGAGAACGATAATGAGTTTTAGGAATCGAAAACTTAGGGATATAAAACTGTGTTTCATGGTGATGTTTTGCGTCTTTCATTCGGTGACGTTTAGAGAAGTTCAGTGCGGTCATTGATTGTTTTTGGCGTCTACAGACGAGAGGAGCGTGATCCAAGATGATGGACTCACGCCCTACGTTCTGGGCATCCTCAGAACATTTGTGGACCTTCTAAATCCTCCTATTTGTGCTTGTGAAGCATCAAACAAACCCGACAGGAACGGTTTCGCCCTGATGTGAGCACCAGCAAAGGATTGGGGTGCGTGAGAGCAGACCTTCTGCCTGGTTGTGCAAAAAAACACGTGATAAATAATAAAGCAAAATGACCCACACGTGCATGTAAGTTTATTTCCCTTTTTTTCTGTGCCACTGATACACAAACACAGGATCCAAGCAGGAGCTTTTACACCTTTATGTCTTGTTAGATTCAGATCTGCAATAACAATGCAACATTTTTTTCATTCATTTCTCTGTTTAGGTTTACAAACATCTCAGCAGACACGCGGGTTTACGCAGTGCGCATGCGCAGACAGCTTACCTTCAGCGAAAGGGGAAATACAAGCGTGAAAAATAAATGAATTTTGGCATTCACTTTATTTTCCTTTTAATTTAATTTATAATAATGGGCAAATTACAGGTTTTTATTCTATAAAAAAAAAATTAAAAACTTTGCATATATATTCATCGCAAAAAAAAGTAGACCATCCATGAATGGGATGAACTAAAATGCAAAACTTAATTTTTTGCGCAATTTTTTATTGGTCAATTTTAATATTTTGGACTATTTAAAAGATTTCCAGGTCACCACGCTGTCGTCTTTTTTTTTTATATATACTTTAAGGTTGTATAAAGACGGCTGCGTCTTAAACGTCACTGCATTTTAAATCTAGGGCACTACGTAGAGCGCAGGCGCCATTCTTTTTGTAGGCTACGTAGCGCGCATATGAAGGGAGCAAGAGTGAATTTGGGACGCAACCCACGACTAAGTTTTTTTTTTTTTAAGGTTGACGTTTGTGTATTAAGGGAAATAACAGGTTCCCCCCCCCCCCAAGTGAGGGAAATGATTCAGGTGAAGACTCTAGGGTCAGGCTTACAGCTTTGAGGTCCAGGACTCCATCCTTGGCTTCCTGTAGCAAGGTGACAAACTTAGTGGTCAATAATCCGAGGCTTTTCTCATGGCGACTCGGTGTGGCCGGCTGAATCGATTCCCCCATCGCTCCTGACTCGGTTCGCGCACAATCCAAATCCATTCAACGCGATATTTTTTGTATTTCCGTCTGATTTTCCAGCTCGGGTTCGTGTCCGTGGTTCCGCTGCGTCTCCGTCTCCAGTCAAGCTGCGATTCTGGCGCCGAAACCTTCTGCTTCCCGTTACAGGCCGGAAAACATCCCGGAACATGAGGGCCAGAACGCGGCTCTCTGCGAACCCGCCTTTTCCCACCCGAGGCGGTCCGGTTCGACCCGGAAAAACACCTCGATAACGTTCGCGTTCACCCTAAAACTCTCTCACACTCACACACACTTCCACACACTTCCACACACTTCCCCACACACTCACACACACACACACCAGCGGTGCGCTTCTACTTGAATTGACTGAAGCCGTTGGAGGAGCGATGCATCATGGGATAGGTAGCTCAAAAAAAAAACCGAGGGATGCGATTTTACATGACTTCCTCTAGAGGGCGCCTCTAGATAGTTCAATGTACACTCACCGGCCTCTTTATTAGGTACACCTTACTAGTACCGGGTTGGACCCCCTTTTGCCTTAATCCTTCGTGGAATAGATTCAACAAGGTACTGGAAATATTCCTCAGAGATTTTGGTCCGTATTTACATGATAACATCACGCAGTTGCTGCAGATTTGTCAGCTGCACATCCATGATGCGAATCTCCCGTTCCACCACATCCCAAAGGTGCTCTATTGGATTCTTGAACTCATTGTCATGTTCAAGAAACCAGTTTGAGATGATTTGCGCTTTATGACATGGCACGTTATCCTGCTTAAAGTAGCCATCAGAAGATGGGTACACTGTGGTCATAAAGGGATGGACATGGTCAGCAACAATACTCAGGTAGGCTGTGGCGTTGACACGATGGTCAATTAGTTCTAATGGGCCCAAAGTGTGCCAAGAAAATATCCCTCACACCGTTACACCACCAACACCACCCTGAACCATTATTACAAGGCAGGATTGTGATTTGTGGTGAGAGTAGGGAGCAGGTGGAGAAGAGCCCGAAGAGGTGGAGATATGCGCTGGAGAGAAGGGGAATGAAAGACAGTAGGAGTAAGACAGAGTACATGTGTGTGAATGAGAGGGAGGGCAGTGGAGGGGTGGAGGGAGAAGAGGTGGAGAAGGTGGAGGAGTTCAGGTACCTGGGGTAACTTAAATTACACTGTCTTTTTAATTGTACAGATAAGAGCAATACATCATTTGAATCTGTAAAGGGTCTACTTTTATTCGTATACACTCATAATAACTATATAAAATAAAGATAACAGACAGGGGGCGCTCTCTGTTGTCTCTGTCATCTCTCTTCACAAACACAAATAAAACAACCTGAATCTCAGTGAATATTTACCTCACAGACCTACTTTAAAATCAAATCTCTGATTCTGTAATCCGTATGGAAGTTAGAAGTGGTTTCTCCGGTATCACCTCATTAACCGTCCGTGTGGAAAAATAGCAGGACTTCGGTTCGGTGTCCTGATGATTTACGTAATTTGAAACACTATAATTACATTTACAAGAATATTTTGTCTTCATGCTCAATATTGAGTTTGGTTTCACTAATAATAATCATACATTTGCATAAAGCATCAATATTTCTCCATGCCCATGTTGATTAGAGTTTTAAAAACGTAACGTCTTCATTTCTGGTACATTTAGAACAGATTATAAATGTGCGATTAAGGAGCGATTAAATATTTGAACATTTAATTATTACATATTATTTCCTCTCATTTAATTATTACATTTATATATATAACACATATATTAGCATACTATTAAAATTCCATATATTAATATATTATAGACGTGTTTAATAATATATAATAAATATTAAATATATTAAACCATACATTCTTATACAAAAATATTATATTCATATTAGGACTGAAGCCCCTCTACAAAGATCTTTCTGAATCATGCAAAAATGCTATCAAATGTTCATATATGTCTGTATAAAACTCGACAATTCATATAAAAAAAAATACTACAAGTGTACTGTTTCTTCAAATGAAATAAATAAATATAGAAATTCTGCCAATACTTTAAAAGATTTTTCGACTCAAATAAAATTATCAATTTTATCAGCTCCATAGCAGCACCTGATGCATCATTTAATCTGGAAATAGAGCTCTAAGGTCAACAAAAATGACCAGGTTCCATGACCCCCTTTTCCGGCACACTAAGTCACAGTAGTGCAGTTTGCAGAACAGGGTTGTGTAACTCTGTTATCAAAGTTATATAACAGGGTTACAACCTGTTATGTGTGTCAGTTGTGAAGACCCACAACAATCGTGCACTTCACAAGTTTAGATAAATAATGGAGAAGATAAAATATATGCTTTATAAAAATTACTCCCCACAAAAGAATATAATCATGGGACCAGAATGCTTTCTGTATATTTTTTAACTCTATTGGTCTATGGGATGTTCAGAGATCGACCTGCAAGCAGAGTGTTGCAGTAGTCCAGTCTTAAAATGACAAGACACTGGTCAAGCACCTGGTCAGATTGTGTGGACAGAAATGGTTGAATCCTTTGGTTGTTCTAGAGAAAAAATCAACAAGTCACATTAGCAACATGTGAAGAGAAGGACAGTTGATCATCCATAGTTAACACAAGGTTGCGACCAGTGGCTGAAGGAAAGAGCAGAGAATTATGAAGATCCTGACCCAGAGATAAATCACCTGGGATGACAGGAGTTTTGGTTTTGGATTGCGTTTTAGTTGATGAGCAAATCATCCATGAGGATATGTCCACCAGGCATTCTAAAATCCGAGCTGAAGCTGTGGTAAATGAAGGATGAAAAGAGAAAATTAGAGTGTCATCAGTTTAGCAGTGGTAGGAAAACCCATGTAAGGATATGACTTTACCAAGAAAGTGTGTATAAAGGGATAAAAGAAGAGGACCAAGTACTTAGCCTTGTGGGACACCAGTGGAGAAAGGGAACGTTTATAGGACAGTGGTGAAACCTGAGATGTTGTATGGTTTAGAGACAGTTGCCTTGAGTAAAAGACAGGAGGTGGAGCTGGAGGTAGCAGAGCTAAAGATGTTGAGATGTTTATTGGGAGTGATGACGATGGACAGGATTAGAAATGAGTTTATTAGAGGGACAGCGCATGTAGGACGTTTTGGAGACAAGGTGAGGGAGGTGAGATTGAGATTGTTTGGACATGTGCAGAGGAGGGACATGGGGTATATCAGTAGGAGAATGCTGAGAATGGAGCCACCAGGAAGGAGGAAAAGAGGAAGACCAAGGAGGGGGTTTATGGATGGAAGACATGCAGGTAGGTGTTTTGAAAGAGGCAGATGTAGAGGACAGAGTAGTTTTCTGTGGATGATCAGCTAAAAGAAGAAGATTTGATATAATATATATAATGATATTATGACATGTTAAATAGTAAAATATTCATTATAATATTCATTATTAACTTTACATATAAAAAATATATTGATATATAAATAACCATTTAATATAATAAAAACATTTCTATTATATCTATTATTTATTATAATTTTATGCCATATGTTTAATATTATACTTCACATATTAAATATTATTTAATTATTACATCAATATATAAATATAATATATATATAATAAAATAGACTCAGCTGCCAGCTGGGCAGAGCACGGGACTGGAAGCTGCTGGCAGACTTGAATAAGAAACTCTGCTTCCCAGCTCTAAGGTCAACAAAAATGACCAGTTTCCATGACCCCTTTTTCCGGTCACAGTAGTGCAGTTTGCAGTTTGCAGAACAGGGTTGTGTAACTCTGTTATCAAAGTTATATAACAGGGTTACAACCTGTAATGTGTGTCAGTTGTGAAGACCCACAACAATCATGCACTTCACAAGTTCAGATAAATAATGAAGTAGATAAATATATGCTTTATAATAATTACTCCCCACAAAAGAATATAATCATGGGACCAGAATGCTTTCTGTATATTTTTTAACTCTATTGGTCTACGGGATGTTCAAAGGGTCGACCTGCAAGCAGAGTGTTGCAGTAGTCCAGTCTTGAAATGACAAGACACTGGTTAAGCACCTGAATTTTTTTAAGGTAATTATTTTAGAAAGCTCGATATAACTTACCAAGTGCAGCTTCGGTAAAACATTATCTCATGTCACTCATTCTTACATTCTAACTGTTAAAATTGTAAATAAAACTTACGTTATTTATTGACAAAACAAAACAAAGATCCAAAGCTTGTATTAAAAGAGCGGTTGAAGTAAAAAACTAAGTATTCGGTATTTATATTCCCAGTACTGGGAAAGTGACAGTCCACGAACCAAAATAGCAAAAAAGGGTAGCTTTTATTCGGAATCAGAGTCTTTACTACCAAGTATTATGGGGTGCATGCACAAGGAATTTTTCATGGTGTTCTGGGGCTATGAAAATAGGAAAACCTTTTAATAGGAGATTAAAATCATAAATAAAGATAAGGACATTAACTATACAGTTCAGCCGAGAAATGATTGTTTTTCCTGAATAAGTCCAAGGTACAGGGTTGCAAAATAGTTGTCCTTGTTGATTATGTTAATGTAAGAGTGTGGGATTTACATTGATGTTAGTCTCAATGAAAGGAAGATCCAAATGTACAATAAATGTATTATGGAAGTGCAAATTTTGTGTAAAACTGTATAAAGTGCAAATGTGAAGATATTCGATTGTCAAGTCAAGTTTATTTCTATTGCGCTTTTCGCAACAGACATTGTCTTAAAGCAGCTTTACAGAAATCAACAGTGGTGAATGGTGTGTATTTATCCCTGATGAGCAGCCGTGGCGACTGTGGCAAAGAAAAACCTCCTTAGATGTCATGAGGAAGAAACCTTGAGAGGAACCAAACTCAAAAGGGAAACCCATCCTCATTTGGGTGACATCAAGAACGTGACAATAACAGTGCAAAAAAGCAACATGAGGTAAAGTGTTATAATTTGTGCAACAGTAAGAGTTATAACGACATGACAAAATGACAAATATAAATCTTTTTAAGAAAAAAATCCCAGAAGATATGCTTGGAAAATATTGTACACTGAGACATTACATTTTGTGGCATTTGGTAGAAACCCTTATCCACAGTAACCATAGAATAACTTGATCTTCTGATAAAAAATATTATATGGACAAATGTTTTGGGAACAGTGGACTTTTCCAGCCATATGTGGTTCTTTCACGAAACTGTTACCACAAAGTTGGAGGCTCACAATTGTATCGGACGTCTTTGGATGGTGGTTGCATGAAATTTTTCCTTCACTTGAACTACAGTAGGAGACGCAACACCTTTTCCAGCATCACAGTGCCCCAAATCCAGCTCTATGAAGATGTGCTTTACATGAGTTGGAGTGGAAGATCTCCTGCTATAGAGTTTGGACCTCAAATTAATTGAACACCTTTAGGATAAAATTGGAACACTAACTGCACTCCAGTGCTCCTCACCTCACCTACATCAGTACCTGACTTTACCAACACTCTTGTGGCTGAATGAATCTCAACCAATATTGGGGGTAAAACAGAAGGAAAAAAAGCCCAGAAGGGCAAAATATCAAGATTTTAACTGATACATAACAACTCATAGGTCAGAAATTGAGCAAGAATGACACTTCTAAAGTCTTCTTGTTGAATTCATTGGTAAAACTGTAGCTCGGTGGTTAAAATGTTGGACTTTTGACCAACACCATCAAGAAAGACCTTTCACCACTAACCACTAAGTTGTGTGATAACTGTGAGTTCTCTCATGCAACAGATGCAATTCATCAAGAGCCTGATGTCTAGATCATCAACAGAACCAGGATTGTTTTATTTATGCTCATTTCCTGGCAACAAAGAATTGTTGCCTATTTTGGGCCTCTTAATAAGCTCACACTTATACTTATACTTATACTTAGACACACACACACACACACACACACACACACACACACACACACACACACACACACACACACACAATTTCAATGTCATCCTTTTTTCCGCAAAAAAATCACTGTTTAGAAACCAAGTGTGAAATAATAAATACACCCTCTAATTCAAATTTGGATTGTAGATAATGTAGTTAATTTCAAAGTTTCTTTTTTCATGCCGTCTCAGGGAGTTTTTTCTTCACCACAGTCGGCACTGGCTCGCTCATTAGGGACAAACTTACAATTATAAGGAACAAACGTATCCTTTTATAATCACTTTATTATTGTAAAGCTGTTTTGACACGGTGTCAAAGGAAGCTCCTTGATCAGTGTTTAAAGTTGTTTTGGAGAAACATTTACCACATGTTTACTAATGTTTGAGGACATTTGTCTGTGCACCACTGTCTGGACAACCTGTGGTATTTGATTATTTGCTTGTTTGGTATTTTTGCTATGGTAATAATTAACAGGCTCTGTTTACTCTATAGTCTTGTCCTTTCCCAAGGTTTGAATTCTGCTTGTGTTTTGCATCTGTGTCCTCTTTTCCATCAGACAGGTAGATATATTCCTTAAAATTCCACAAACAATACCCCATAATAACAATTAAAATTCAAAATAATTAAAATTAATTAAAAAAATACAAATAAAAATCCCATTTACATAAGTTTTTACAGCGTTTGCCATTACAGACTCAAATTGAGTTCAGGTGCATCCTGTTTCCACTAATCAGCCTTAGGATGTTTTTACAACTTGTGAGTTCACCTGTAGTAAAGTCAGTGGATTGGACATGATTTGGAAAAGCACACATATGTCACACAGTTACAGTGCATGTCAGAGCACATATCAAGCCATGAAATCCAACGAATTGTTTGTAGACCTCCGAGGCAGGACTGTATCAAGGCACAGATCTGTAGAAGGGTGCAAAAAGATTTCTGCAGCATTAACAGTCCCAATAAGAACAGTGGCCTTCATCATCATAAATGGAAGCGATCGGGGGAGAAGGTCCTTAGTCATAGAGGTGACCAACAACCTGATGGTCACTCTGAAAGAGCTCCAGTGTTTCTCTGTGGAGAGAGGAGAACCTTTCAGAAGAACAACTATCTCCGGCCAGACGGAAGTCACTCCTCAGTAAAATGCACATGACAGCCCGTCTGGAGTTTGCCAAAAGGCACCTGAAAGATCTCAGACCACAAGAAACAAAGATTGAACTCTTTAGCCTGAATGCCAAGAGTCATGTCAGGAGGAAACCAGGCACCGTTCATCACCTGGCCAATACCATCCCTACCGTGAAGCATGGTGGTGGCAGCGGCATGAACTGGGAGACTGGTCAGGATCAAGGAAAAGATGAATGCAGCAATGTACAGAGACGTCTTTGATGAAAACCTGCTCCAGAGTCTCTGGACCTCAGACTGTGGTGACGGTTCATCTTCCAACAGGACAACGACCCTCAGCACACAGCTAAGATAACAAAGAATTGGCAGCAGGGAACTCTGTGAACAACATTGATCGACGGAACATCTCTGGAGAGACCTGAAAATGGCTGTGCGCCGACAGTCCCCATTCAACCTGATGGAGCTTGAGAGGTTCTGCAAAGAAGAATGGAAAAATCTGCCCAAAAATAGTGCCAAGCTTGTAGCATCAAACTCAAAAAGACTTGAGGCTGTAATTGGTGCTTCAACAAAGTACCAGGTACAATGTACTTACGCACATTTTTAAAGTGTATTTATTTATATTGGTAAATTTGCAAACTATCAAAGAAACTATCAAAGAAACTTCTTTTACGTTGTCATTATGGGTTAATGTTTGTAGAATTAATTTTGAAGAAAATAATTAATTTAGTCCATTCATGGAATAAAGCAGTAACAACGAAATAACCGGTAACGCGTTACTTTTGACAGTAACTAATACTGTAACGCGTTACTTTTAAAAATAAAGTAACTCCGTTACCATTACTGTATGGTGCGTTACCCGTTACTTTTTAAATGAATTCATTTCGGCTGAAGTGTAGACTACAGTCTAACCTGCTTACAGCAACGTCGCATTGTAGGCTTGGTGGATGAACCACTGTAAACAGGAAGAAGACACACTGTAGGATTGGTGGATTACCCTCAGTAAACACGAAGAAGACGCGCTGTGAGCGTGTCTCCGTTTATTCAGGTCTGTGCGACAGTGATGGCGAGTTGAGGCGAGAGTGAGACGAGTTTCTCAAAGTGGAAATATGCTCATTATTTCACTTTAGTTGAGTATAAAGACAAAAACTGTCAAATGTACGCTGTGTCTTTTTGGTTCGAAGCTCGTATCTACTGCGATAAACAGCAACTCCAATCTGCCGAAGCTCCTTCAGAATCGACATGCCTCGACGGAGCTAGAAGCTAACCTAGTGTTCTGTTTTCATACTTCAGCTGTGAAAGGAACATGTTTAAGAGCTCAACACAACAGCAGAAGCCACTTTAGTTTTTGATTGTGAATATATCATTCAGCTTGTTTTGTTATTTATTTCAGAAATCCTTGTGATAAATTCAGTTTGTGCTGCTGTTCTGACTTCAATAAAATAGTGTTTAAAAATTACTTTGTGTTTAAGTCATTTTTGTGTTTGTAGATCATAACGCATAAAAGGGCATTATTGGGAACATTAAAGAACGTTCTTTAAAAAAAGTAACTAAAAAGTTACTTTTCACAGTAACGCATTACTTTTTGGTAAAGTAACGGAGTTACTTTTTAAATGAAGTAACGAGTAACTGTAACTAGTTACTATTTTTTAGTAACGAGCACAACACTGTATATATATATTTGGATTTGACCTATATAAGCTGTAGTTTAACTCATACAAGGACATGCCCCACTGCTTGTTGTCTGTTCCTAATTTGATAAAAGCATAGGAGATTTAACTGGTTTGTACCTTAAAATTGTTATGTAAATAATTAACAGGCTCTCTTTGTCAGTTGTCATACCAAACATTTTGTAGTGCAAAGAGCAGCAGCACACAGACATCATGCTGTGCTTGTGGCTTCTGGTTGTGTTTTGTGTCTGCCTACTGTTCCTCTTTATCAGGATCCAGAGGCCAAAGAACTTTCCTCCTGGACCACAACCCATCCCTCTATTCGGGAACTTGTTTCATTTCAACATCAAAAATCCTCTAAAAGACTTTGAGAAGGTAAAACATCACATTGTCTTAAAAATAAAAGATTGTTAATGAATGGGTTGTAGCTGTTTTTCCCAAAAATTATTCATTTGACAAAAAAAATATATATATATTTAAAAATGATAATAATAATGATAAAAATAAGAGTTTGCTCCTGAAGACTAAAAATTATATTTATTATTTAGACTTTATTTATATTTATTTTTGTATTATTTACAATTATATTTGCATTTAAAATATACATACATATCTACAATTGTAATTTATGAACTTTAACGACTTTTACCATTTTTGAGAGACTCTTGCATGTTCTTATGGTTTACTTGCAACAAACTAGGTAATTTGACCATAACAATTTTCATTAAATTGTCACCTTAGGAAATAAAATTCGGTTTTTGAAGGAAGGCATGTAACTTTGACACACTTCTGTTTATATTAGGTGAACATGCTTCCTCATTATATACAAGTAGGTTAAATGAATGTACAACAGTTAAAGGAATCTTGAATCTTGAATGTCGTTACATTACCTGGTTTGTTGCATAGAAACTAAAGGAACATGCAAAAACCAGGACTCAGTGTTTCCTAACAAATATTTTATATTTTATATGTAGTTGGCTGAACAATATGGAAACATTTACAGCCTGTATTTTGGAACAAAACCAGCTGTTGTCCTTAATGGTTTAAATGCCGTACGAGACGCTCTGGTGAACAAATTTGCAGACTGTTCCGGACGTCCACAAAACCTTGTTAAAGATGTAACTGAAGGAAAAGGTGAGATCTGGAGCAAACTATACATCCCATATTAGCAGACGGTTTAAAATATCTAATATACATGCACCATTAGTGCAACTCAAACATATATTATGTTACTGAATTATGTCAAATGAAACAGGAGTCATAATCGCTGATTACGGCCCTCAATGGAAGGAGCATCGGCGCTTTGCCCTCATGACCCTGAGGAACTTTGGCTTGGGGAAACAGTCTATGGAGCAGAGGATTCTGACAGAACTTGAACAACTAGTTGTAAGACTGGAGAAACATGCTGGTACTAACCGTTTTTTTTAATTATTATTATTATTATTAAAGTCCCTGTTGATTATAGCTGGCCAATAAAAGTCATGTTTTTTAGGTTTTACTGTGCACATCAACATAGCATTTTTTATTTGTAGGCAGTTCCTTGTATCCTGAAACTTTGTTCCACGATGCAGCATCGAATATCATTTACCTGGTTTTGTTTGGCACACGCTATGAATATGGAGATGAAAAGCTTAAAGTCTACGTTCGTCTGTATAGTGAAAATGCAAAGCTTTTTAGTGGAGCTTGGGCGATGGTAAGTTTTTCTGATTTTATTGATATAATAATAGACACTTAATTTTTTGGAAATCAGATTCATTTGTAGATTTGCATCCTTAAGTGAAAGAAACCTTCAGAAGAACAGTCTCAATTTATTTTTACATTCTGAAATTTGGCACATTGACTGGAAAGAACCTAAGGAATATTCAGACTCAATCTGGGTCAAGTGCTGCCAATGTTGCTATCAGAACATCTGGATGAGTGCCGCCATCAGATCACTTTTAAGCTTAAATTGAAAATATGTTTATGGACATACAGTGAGGAAAATAAGTAGTTGAACACTCTGCTATTTTGCAAGCTCTCCCAATCAGAAATCATGGAGGAGTCTGAAATTGTCATCGTAGGTGCATGTCCACTGTGAGAGACATAATCTAAAAAAAAAAATCCAAAAATCACAATATATGATTTAAAAACTATTTATTTGTATGATACAGCTGCAAATAAGTATTTGAACACCTGTCTATCAGCTAGAATTCTGACCCTCAAAGACCTGTTAGTCTGCCTTTAAAATCTCCACCTCCACTACATTTATTATCTTAAATTAGATTCACCTGTTTGAGGTTGTTAGCTGCATAAAGACACCTGTCCACACCATACAATCAGTAAGAGTCCAACTACTAACATGGCCAGACCAAAGAGCTGTCCAAAGACACTAGAGACAAAATTGTACACCTCCACAAGGCTGGAAAGAACTATGGGGAAATTGCCAAGCAGCTTGGTGAAAAAAGGTCCACTGTTGGAGCAATCATTAGAAAATGGAAGAAGCTAAAAATGACTGTCAATCTCCCTCGGACTGGGGCTCCATGCAAGATCTCACCTCGTGGGGTCTCAATGATCCTAAGAAAGGTAAGAAATCAGCCCAGAACTACATGGGAGCAGCTGGTCAATGACCTGAAAAGAGCTGGGACCACCGTTTCCAAGGTTACTGTTGGTAATACATTAAGAAGTCATGGTTTGAAATCATGCATTGCACGGAAGGTTCCCCTGCTTAAACCAGCACATGTCCAGGCATGTCTTAAGTTTGCCAATGACCATTTGGATGATCGAGAGGGGTCATGGGAGAAAGTCATGTGGTCAGATGAGACCAAAATAGAACTTTTGGGTCATAATTCCACTAAACGTGTTTGGAGGAAGAAGAATGATGATACTTAGAGCCACTCCTTGGTTATCCTGGCTGTGTGCTTCGGGTCTAAACGTGTTTGGAGGAAAAAGAATGATGATACTCATCATTCTTCTTCCTCCAAACACGTTTAGTGGAATTATGAGCCAAAATAGAACTTTGGGGGTGTTTTTCTGCACATGGGACAGGGCGACTGCACTGTATTAAGGAGAGAATGACCAGGGCTATGTATTGCGAGATTTTGGGGAACAACCTCCTTCCCTCAGTTAGAGCTTTGAAGATGGGTCAAGGCTCGGTCTTCCAACATGACAATGACCCAAAGCACACAGCCAGGATAACCAAGGAGTGGCTCTGTAAGAAGCGTATCTAGGTTCTGGCATGGCCTAGCCAGTCTCCAGACCTAAACCCAATAAAGAATCTCTGGAGGGAGCTCAAACTGCGTGTTTCTCAGCAACAGGCCAGAATCCTGACTGATCTAGAGAAGATCTGTGTGGAGGAGTGGGCCAAAATCCCTCATGCAGTGTGTGCAAACCTGGTGAAAAACTAATGGAAACATTTGACCTCTGTAATTTCAAACAAAGGCTCCTGTACCAAATATTAACATTGACTTTCTCAGGTGTTCAAATACTTATTTCAGCTGTATCATACAAATAAATAGTAAAAAAATCATACATTTCTGGATTTATTTTTTTTAGATTATGTCTCTCACAATGCACCTACTATGACAATTTCAGACCCTCCATGATTTCTAAGTGGGAGAATTTTTCTCACTGTACGTCAAGACAATACATTTTGGTTTTGATTCTCGCTACAGTTTTTCTTCTACAGTTTTTTCCACATTGTAATCAAATTTGGTACCTCACAATAGCTGCCAAAAGAGCTTTAAATTCTCCAACTGGTTTTTTTGATATATTGAGATAACAGTTCATACAACAAATGTCAATGCTAACTATTGGTCAAAAATGACTACATCTCACTGCCATTGTTACTCCTCCTTTAAATGTGGTCCAATATTCACCACATATGGCTCACACCATCGAGACGTTCCTGCAGACTACAGAATTCCACTACTGTTTGAGGTCAAAACACATATCTTAAATAAAACACAAATTATTATTATTTTTTTTTCATGTTTATATAAAAAAAGGAGAAAAAAGCATGCTATAATTCTTCTCAACCGAGTTTGTATCCTAAATTTGTAATCTAGTGAACTAAATGCCCCAAATGTAAATGTAAATTAAACTCTATTGACATAGAGTTTATAGTGTGAAACCCAAAAATGCTGCTTTTAAATGTATTACATCAGATTCAATTATAGTCATCTAAATGATAGCAATGAGACGTTTTTTTTAAATAATGACATGCATACATTTTGTTCAGGATTCTCATCATTATAATGTTTTATGCTTTTGAATAATGACTCAAATATTTTGTACAGTTGGATTATGTTAAAACAATGTAATAGTCAGTAGAGTTCATGTTTACGTACAAAGCACTCTGGCTTTTAAAAGGTTTGTGAAGGAGTGTTCATTATACACAGACTAAAATAAAAAATAAAAAGAATTTCTGTTTTCCTGTAGATCTATGATGCACTCCCGATGTTGAGGTCCTTACCCCTTCCCTTCCAAAAAGCCTTCAAAAATTATGCCACACTTAGAACCTTAACATCGAAGATGATCGAAAAGCACAAGACAACGAGAGTCCCGGGAAAACCGAGAGACTTTGTCGACTGTTATCTGGATGAACTCGATAAGGTTTTTATTTGAATTTCAAGGTCATGAAGAACCTCCTGTTTTGCTGAATCAGAAATTCTTCTGAACGTGTTACGTTATGTATTGTTTTTCGCAGAAAGACCCTCAGTCCACTTTCAGTGAAGACCAACTGGTGACGTATATCATGAATCTGCATGTAGCCGGAACCGAGACCACGTCAAACACGATCCTTACATCGATCCTCTACCTCATGGCTCATCAAGACATCCAAAGTCAGCAATTTTAAATTGTGCTTTGCTTCGTATGTAAGCAGTGATGGGACAGCGAGAACGTATTTTTCTTTGTTGCAGTACATAAGTGCATTTTTTAGGTATTTGAAGTTTATCAGTCGTTTTATTTTTGTGAACCTTTTACTTCTACTGCTAGATTATTATGTAATATTTTACTTTTTATTTCACTACGATTCAGAAGAACATGACATTTCCCTATACTTTAAAGTGAAAACACGTCATTTGAATATGAGGTGGTATTAAAAAGTTTCGAGATTAATACTGCTAACTGGTGCTATTCTGACGTTACCACGTCTGCGATTTGGTCGTGGACAGCAATTTTGAACAAAGAGCAAACGTTAAATTCTGCGTGAAACTGGGCAAATCTGCCACAGAGATGTCTGACATGAGATACGTTTGACGCAACGAGTCGTTCGAGGTGTTTCGAGCGGCGCTCGCTTTAAGCAGCAGAAGCGCATCACTTGAACAATCTCAACCCCTGTAAATTACAAAACCATTCAGCAACTTGTGCATGATGATTTGTTTAATTATTAACATATTACAGTATATTACCTCATACTGATCACCATTCTTTAAGATTCCTGGAAAGGCTTGGCCATGTCTTGACTTGACCATATTTTTGAGTTACGATGGGGTCATCTTCAGAGTAAGTGGGGGACCACCTGTACTTTGTCCACCGCTGATTCTGCTCATCTAATTCATATCGTCTTTTATTTAATAAAAGCGCTTTGTTTCTAGAAAAATGCCAGCAAGAGATTGATGATGTTCTACAGGGGAAAGCTTGTATCTCTTTTGAGGACAGACACGACATGCCGTACACACAGGCTGTGATTCACGAGTGTCAGCGCATCGCCAACACCGCCCCTCTGAGTGTGTTCCACTGTACCACAAGAGACACTGAAGTATTGGGATACAGCATTCCAAAGGTGAAGATATTTGTCTTGTCAGGGCTGAGGCTCAAACCGGAGTGTAGAATATATAATTGCCAAAATCTCAGGTCCCCACGAATGTTAGTAAAACAAAACCAGTCTACAACTTACACATTTTTTACTCTCTCTATTAGTTGTAAACAATAATTTCTCAGGAACTCAGTAAAAAATTATCAATCAATCTTTAATCAAATGCACACTGTGCGATTTTGGCCACAATTTGGTCGCCTGAGACAAATTTAAAAAATCTTAAAAGATTCCTATAATCCTAGGCTAAAGTCTGTAGTCTTTGATCGCTGGTTCGTTCATCAACAGCCAATTAAAAGCCGTTGTTACATTTTAATTTTCTCCAATGAAATTCTGCAAATTCAGACTTATTCCTGCAGTGTGATTCTCCATATGTCAACCGTCAAACTGAGAACCAAGGGGAGGAAAGGGTAATAAAATATTCTACTCAAGTAAAAGTACTGTTACTTTTATAAAACTTTACTTGAGTACAAGTTAAATAGTTCCAGGCCTAAAAATCTACTCGAGTTAAAGTAAAAAGACACTCGTTTAAAATGTAATAAGAGTAAAAATGGACTGGTTTTCAGAAAGGAGGACAAGGAGATAAAAATCTTAAACTATTTGTTCTTAATTGAAGGAACAACATTTTAAGTTATGATATTTGAACTTAAAGTTTAATAACAAAATAAATAATAATACAAAAAGTCCATGACTTATGACACTGCAGTCTATGACTTGAGTCTAATGTGAGTTCTGCACTTTCACAGCAAAAAAAAAAAAAAAATTAAATCTCCTGTTATAATGTTTATTTATTGTAACGAACGAAATCGCAAATGCAGATTCAGAAGTCAGACAGTAAGCGCACAAATTAAACAACTTTCGGTTCGACGGCGTTTTGCTTTCGGCTGCATCCCTGATGTCTGTCTTGTCTGTCTTTCTTTATTGTGAGTTTGGCATGTTTGAAAAAATTACAGATTTTAATAACTACTTTTAAAAGAAGAAGAAGTACAGACAAACTACTCAATTACAGCAATGCGAATAAAAAAGCTATGCCAGGAATTGAAAGGAGCAATTGGAGGATGATTTGCTCCACACACCTCGTCTTTGAGAGATCGCGGATCTGTGCGTGTCACGGATTAATGACGGATTGATTCAGATTAATTTTTTTCTTGTGCAAATCAGTTTTTGACTGTCGTACAGACACTATTGTCATGTTTGTACAATTTGATCGCATGGGACTATTACAATTTGCAGTGTGTGTCTGGCAAAAGGGCTGGAGACACTCTGGAGACACTGATGGTCAAAACAGAAAACAGATTTTTATTCTATGTTCCAGGGAACTATGATCATCCCCAACCTGTCCTCGGTATTAAGTGAAGAAGGCCAGTGGAAGTTTCCTCATGAGTTCAACCCATCCAACTTCCTCAATGATCAAGGACAGTTTGAGAAGCCTGAGGCCTTCATACCATTTTCTGCTGGTAAGAACTTCGGAGTGAAATTTTTGATACTTTATTTAAAACTTTTGCTTTACCAAAACCAGAACTAATTTAATCAGACAAAAAACATATCAGTTTTTGTATCTGTCTTTGTCTTCAGGTCCTCGTGTGTGTCTGGGTGAAGGTCTGGCTCGTATGGAGCTCTTCCTCTTCATGGTCACGTTGCTGCACCGCTTTCAGTTCATCTGGCCTGAAGATGCAGGAGAACCAGATTTCACTCCTGTGTTTGGATTAACACTGACACCCAAACCGTACAGGATGGAAGTCAGACTGAGAAAGCCAGCTGGAGAAATGTAGAACCAGTATCATTTCCTAAAGGCTCATAAAATGAGTTTGTCCTTCTGACACGTGAAAGTTACTCTAGTATTCACATTAGATTGTTCTAATCAAAATGGGTTGTTGGATGTTTCAATCACTTACTTTCTCATAGGCTGATTTATACGATCTTGTGGAGGTTTTTTGTAAAGAAATTCGTAAAAAAAAAAAAAAGGTGAATCTGAGGTCTTTTATCCGTATGAAATATAACTGCTAATTGTAAACCTGCATCCTGTTTTGACTAATCATTAAAAAGTCGAATTTGTCAGAACATGTTTATATCTATAAATATTGCAAATGTATTAAAACAAACTACCGTATTTTCCGGACTATTAGCCGCTACTTTTTTCCCACATTTTAAACTCTGTGGCTTAAACAACGAACCGGCGAATTTATGGATTTTTCTGGGTTTTTCCTGGTTTCACAAACTTCAAGCCAAAAAACTGAACCCTATAACAATAGACCAATGAAATTGCTGGCTGTCAAAGGCGAATCATTCATCACGCTGAAAACAACCGGGTATGAAAAAACGCACCTCATCTGTGTTCAGAGCTGCACGGAGCCACAACATATTTCACCCGTTACACCGTGTAACAGACACTGTTTTTCGTTAAAGCCTGTGTAAAGTTCATTAGTGCGGCTAGACAGGTGCGGCTTATTTATGTTACACATTTTTAATTATATTGATAAAATTGAGTACTAAATTAAATTGCCACAAATTAAATTGATTAAATAATATTAAACCAAACTCAACATAGAGCATGAAGACATATGGTGTTTTAAATTACGTAAATTATCAGGACACCAAAATTTTACTATGTTTTCACACGGACGGGTAACAAGATGATACCGGAGAAAATGTTTCAAGTAAAAGTATACATTTCAAGCTTTCTATACATATGTTATTATAACTGTGAGGTAAATATTCACTGAGATTTAGGTTGTTTTATTTGTGTCTGTGAAAAGAGATGACAGAGACGGCAGAGAGCGCCCCCTGTCTGTTTTCTTTCTTTTTTCAAATGCACAGCGTTTTGTTGTTATTCTGAGTGTATACTATATTACTAGTGAAAAAACGACAGAAAAGAATGCAGACTGAAAATGTCAGTTTGTAAACATGGCAATAAGAGCAATCCAACATGCTCATGATCTACCATATTAGCCTTATCGTGCAAAAAGAGAAATACTTGCGCTGTGACATGGCCACTACCATTTTTATATACATGGTTAAAAAGCCTGATTTAACCTTTCACAAGCCATGAGCTTTTTTGCTTCCATAACTTGATTTCAGATGCAAAGCTGACAGGAACACAAAAAGAACCTTATTTAAATTCTACTTATATAAGACTGGAAAACCCACAGTGACCAAGCTGTCAATTGCATTGAGGAACCTCCCAGAAACAATCATTGATATGCTCATCTGAAAAAAGGATGACTGGCCATGAGCTGTAACAGGAGCAATGCTAAGCTGGTAATCATTACTGTTACATCATCCCAGCTTTTGGATCATTGATTTGAATCGCTGGTTGAGATACATTTTTAAACCACTGGGAAAACACACACAGCCTAGTAAATAGGTGATAGGTAGTGACAAAGACCTTCCAGAGACTCTTTTTTTAAATACACCTATATTTGGACACCTTTTAAACCACAGGGTTGACCTGAAAAAGAGTTCAGTTTGAGGTAGACCTACATACAGTACAACGCTGCACTCTAGCATGATTATCCTGGTAATTTCATCTAAAATCAATTGCATGCAAATGACCATTCAGTAGACTTCACTTCTAGAACTTCATCAAATCAGGTTTATCTATCTACAGGAATCCTGCATTATTAATTTCACTAATATAGTTTTGCTCCATCATCAGCGGTTTGTATCCAAAAATGTCTACAGCCATCTATGGTCAGGAACCAATGATGAAAAAACTCCAGACTCGAACTCATTGTAATAGAAATCAATCAGTGTTTAAGTCAATAATATTAATATTACTATTAATAGATCAGTGTGCTGAGAGTCACATTCGAGTCTTTTCACATAAACTAATGTGATTACGTAAAGAGTCTTGTGATAAAAATGATAATAGCAACATTAAATTTATAATAAATCATAGTATTTTGGATATTTAAGTACATTTGAAGGCAAATACTTTTGTACTTTTACTCAAATGCAAGGGACACTTTTAGTTTTACTGGAGTAATTTTTGAATGTATATTTACTTTAACTCAACTTCATGGTTTGTGTACTTCATCCAACAATGATAAAGATCCTGTTAGATGTCTTCACTTGTTTTAGAGAAAGCATTTGTTGACCTTCACTTTCTCTGGTTGGTAACTGATGTGTTGAGGAGAGCTGGCTGGTGGTTGATATGAACAGATTAGTGAGTTAATGGGAAAAAATCTACAAAAAAGAAACTACACTGAACTACTGGATATAAAGTACAAGGGACCGCTGTGGCGACCCCTGATGGGAGAAACCAAAAGAAGCTTTTCCCATCAGGGGGCGCCACAGCAGATCATCCGCATGTTTGATTTGGCACATGTTTTTACGCTGGATTCCCTTCCTAATGCAACCACATTTATCCGGGCTTGGGACCGGCACTAAGAGTGGCTGGGGTTGGTTCCCTGACTGGGGATCGAACTCGAACTATTGGATATCAACTGGCAAAATCCATAAGCACAATTGGATCCTCAATTTATTTTTTAATTAAGTCCACATGAGTGATTGACTATGGCTGAGTAAATAAATATGATAATGTCTTTAGAATGTTTACTATAGAAATCGTATTTACTGTATAAAGATTTTCTTGGCTTATTTATTGCTGAAACAGGATTCAGAGCAAAATATAAACACACATTACAAAGATCCACTACAGACACAATAAGAGAAAACAAGATCCAGGCTAGAAGGACAGGCTTTTATTAGCTCCTTCACCTTGGTATCAAACTCCTTAACATATTAAACATTTATATTGTATTTGTGTTATTGTATTGTTGGATCACTCATTTATTTATTGGGATCTACTGCCATTTATCTTACCATGACAAATTTGTCAGATTACAGTATATGTTGCAACATAGTTTTACATTTCTCTAGCTGACTGTCTGAGCCTGACTCCCATCCTGTATGGTCTGGGTGCAAGTGTGATTCCAAACACAGGAGTAAAATCTGGTTCTCCTGCGTCTTCAGGCCAAATGAACTGGAATCGGCGCAGCAGGGTGACCAAGATGAGGAAGAGCTCCATGCGAGCCAGACCTTCACCCAGACACATACGAGGTCCTGCAGAATAGACATACACACATTAGCTTACTATGGTGTGATTTTTCAACATCGTCTTGATATAAGATATGTCTCCTGTTATCAAATCCAAAACCTATTTTGAAAGCCTTGCATGCATTATTGTTGTACTATACTAAATTCTCACCAGCAGAAAAGGGTATGAAGGCCTCCGGTTTCTCAAACTGTCCTTGTTCATTGAGGAAGTTTGATGGGTTGAACTCATGAGGAAACTTCCACTGGCCTTCCTCACTCAGCACCGAGTACAGGTTTGGGATGATAATAGTTCCCTGAGAAACAGAGAATGGAAAACATTAAATGAGTTGCAGAAGGTAAATTGAACCATTGCTTGAAACCCTTACCTTTGGGATGCTGTAGCCCATCAGTTCAGTATCTTTTGTAGTACAGTGGAACACACTCAGAGGGACAGTGTTGGCAATGCGCTGACACTCATGAATTACAGCCTGTGTGTACGGCATGTCATGTCTGTCCTCAAAAGAGATACAAGCTTTCCCCTGCAGAACGTCATCAATCTCTTGCTGGCATTTCTCTGTGTTTGGAGTCAATATAAATTGATTTAGCAAAATGGGATTATGCAACAAGACATATAATGAGCTGCAAAGTTTAAAGTTTAAACCCTGGATGTCTGGATAAACCATGAGGTAGAGGAAAGCCGTAAGGAGTGTGTTGGATGTGGTATCAGTTCCAGCTGCATACAGGTTGAGAATGTTTATTACTAGTTGATGTTCATCAAAGGAGGATCCATTATCCCTCTGGTAAAACAAGTCAGTTTAGTAAAAAGTCAGTTTTTACACTTACTTAAACCTTTGGCCATATTACCCCAAATTAATTTACATTATATGGACTCCCGGGTGACTCCCAGTGCTACAAAGCACTAAATCAATAGTTTACTGTTCGTTACCCCGGTTCTCTGAAACATTGAGTGGAGGGATCCACTTATGGGGAGGGCATCCTTACATTACCTATGCAGAAGCATCCAATTGCACTAAGTCTGGTTTGACAGACAGGTGTGTGTGCCCAATGGCAGGTAAGGGAACACACGTGCATGTGCTACCTTTCCTCAGTGAGCATATTTGCTTCTCGTGCAGCAAGATGGGCAAACTTGGTGGATCTCTCCTCTCGATGTTTAAAAAAACTGGGGTTACGAAACGTAAACGATTGTTCTCGTTCATCATCTTGTGTTCAAGATCCACTCACAGCGAGGCCCTGTAAGCCAGAAGACTGCCCTCAAGGTGGTGCTCAGCACGTCACAGAGTTGTAGACCTCACACACTGAGAGAGTGAAAAACCCAACCATGAAAAACATTATTATTATTATTATTATTATTATTATTATTACATTTACATTTATATAGCGCTTTTCTGCAGCACTCAAAGTGCTTTACATATGAAAGGGGGGATTCTCCACAACCACCACCAATGTGCAGCATCCACCCGGATGATGCGACGGCAGCCATATTGCGCCAGAACGCCCACCACACACCAGCATATTAGTGTAAAAAACATGTTGATATACATGTAATTGGACCAATCTGGGTGTCAGGAAAGGGTACAAACTATCATGCTTGAAAACATGCAAAAACTGGGCTGGGCAGTCAAAAGTAAAAGGAGTTTGGGCCTTGTAAAGCTACGAAGAGCCCACACCTAAGACTGCATTAGCCACCAAGGTCTGGGAAACATCAAGCCTCAAAGAAGTACCTGACAAAGGTATGTGGAGAGTACCAGCTTGCAGCAGCACAAATGTCCTGCAAGGGAACCCATCTAAACAAAGCCCAAGAAGCAGCCAAGCCTCTAGTGGAGTCAGCTCTGAGGCATGACACACAGTGATAGATGCTAAATAGACCTTAATCATAGAAAAGGTTCTTCCATGATCGATACGGTCCTGCAAGAAGCCCAAAATATAAGCGACTGAGCACAGATTTGAAATGAGCTTGTGCCTACCACACCACTCCTCGATCACACACAACTTGTAATCATAGAGGGAACGTGTGAAAGAGGCCCTGGCATTCTAAACAGTTGCAATAACATGAGGGGGAAACCCCAAAGTGTTTAAAATTGCAATCTCACCAGCCAGGCACAGAGAGCCACCTTTTCTGGGTAAAGATTGTAGATCTCCCCGTTCGCTTGGTTCAGGAGGTCTGTGCGCAATGGGAGGGGCAAAGGCTCTGCAGAGGAAATGCGTAGAGCAGCATGGATGAGCCAGTGTGTCCACGACGAAAGATCTATGGCCACCCGGCCGAACCACTTCCATATCAGCCCCACTCTCTGAGGGTGGAGCCGCCACTCTCCGTAGAGTGTGTTCCCCCCCAACAAAAGGTCGGCACCCCTGTTCAGAATGCTCAGAACATGAGTCGCCCGTTGTGAGCTAGAGCATTAAGCTTGGAGAAGCGCATCCCCCCCTTGGCTGTTGATATGTGCTACAGCTGTCTTATTGTTGCAGCGCACCAGCACCCGATGCCCCCCCAAGCAGGACAGGAAACGACTCAGAGCTTGGCTGCACACTATTCACAGACCTGTCCTCCTGTGTGGCTCCCCACCCTGTTAAGAAGGCATCTGTCGTTATCACTTTCTGCAGCATGATCGGCCCAAGAGGGGTCCCATGCGTGTAAAACTCGGTGCCTCTCCAGTGGCACAGCGCAGCGCCGCGTGACATAGCTGCAAAGTCACCGTGACATAGCTGCAAAGATCACGCAACAGGTTGAGATGAAGAGATAAGGTCTACTTCATGAAAGCCCTAATTCTCAGCAGGCCTAGAGGCAAGACATGGACAGCTGAATCAATAAGACCCTGTAATCTAAGACATGTGCGATACCGAATTCATAAATAAGGAAACGTGCTTTTGCGACAGGCGCACACGCATTGTAATGGAATTCAGCTCCAAACCCAAGAATATGACATTTTCAGCGGTAGTGAAGTGATCCCACAGCAGGGCGCACGGCACGGCACAGTTTGAAAACCTCATCCTCCTCCTTTTTATTATCGCAGCGCTGCTGCATTAGCGCAATGGCAGGGCCAAAAAGAGCCTGTCCGGAGTCAACCGGCGCTCCTGCGATGTGACATTTCTCGCTATTAGGGAGACCGGATATATTGAGCCACAGCGCACATTCTCCGACCACCGATAAAGCCATAGAGCACCCACTCGCTTGGACAGCTTGACAGGCATTACAGAGAACAAGAGCGTTAACCTTAACAATCTCCTTACAGTGACCAGGTGATGGCGACCCTTTCTCCAGTTGAGCAGGACTTTGGCCTGATATGCCTTATCTGGTAGGACAGGCTTGGGTGGGGCAAGCAGCCCGCCTTGAGATGGGTTAAAGTGTCTTAAAATGGTAGGCGCGAAGGATCAAGCAGATCTCCCCAGCAATAATTCATGTGTTTTGCACATGCAGGGATGATTGGAAGAAGCTGCTTTCTATGGCCAGGAGGAGGTCCCAGAAGCTTACCGTCATACACGTCTCTCTCCAGATCCAAAGCATATGGGGCACGCCAGTCATCCGATACTGAGGCATGTGGCAGAGCATTCACAAAGCTCCAGAAAAGCTTCCGATTGAGGCAGCGCAGAGGGAGCCTGAGGGACCCGGATGACGTTAAGGGCTCAGCGTCATCTGAGCCATCGAGGAGGTCTGCCTTGCCCTCATCCCAGAAACCGGTCAGTCCGTCAGGGACACAGTAGTCAGCCGGTAATAAATCCTCATACGAGGATGGGCACAGGTCGGCCCAGTTTGAGGAAGCTGCACCACGGGAGGCCCCCGAGTGCAATGGCTACAGTTCTCAGAAAGGTCGATAGCTTCTTGCACATGTTTAAGACCCAGGCAGACTACACAGAAGGGATGAAAATCCCTAGCAGCGATGAGAGCGCCGCACTCAGCTGGGCAGGCTCGTGACAGGTTGTTCACCAGTGTAGCCGGTGCCGACTTAGAAAGTGCCATGGAAAAGGTTATGAAGCAGGCGGGCACCTATAAAAATGGTACGAGCATGGGCGGCTTGCGAAAGCTAACCTGGCTAAGGACAAGCACGCCGGCGGAGGCTGATCGGAAGATGTGTCCTCCTGAAGACAAAATAGTGCGGTCCAATAACCAGGAAGGTGTGAGGTAGGATTACAGAAGTGGTGAGAAGCCAATGTCAACTGAGAAAAAGTAGCACGTGCAGGTGCCTCATGCACTCAGGTAAGGGAGTTTCTTTACCTGCCATTGGGAACGCGCTCCTGTCTGTCAAGCCAGATGTTTCTGCAGGGGTCAGGTACGGATGCCCTTCCCATAGGTGGATTTTGATAACACAAGATGATGAAATAGAACATCTCTTCCCACAGTATGTAAATGACATTATGTTCTATTGTTATTTACCCTGCCTGCTTTAATCAATGTATACAGGATCTTTGTTTCTGCCCGTGGTGGATAAAATACAAAAAACATGTAATTGAGTTAAAGTTCAAATACACTCTGTAACATATTACTCAGTTAAAAGTATAAGTGCTCCCGTTACACTTTGACTTGAGTAAAAGTGCTTGACCAGTTAATTTTTTATCCACTCATGAATAAAAAAAAAAAAGAATGATTTAACAAATACAGTACAGTAACAGTAACAAATTAAATGTACTTCATTATTGTCCACCACTGTTTTATTACATAGATTAATTCTACATTTCGAACACTTTCTGCTGGCGTGTAGTATTACTGGGACACCATAAAGAATACACTTCACTAACTTAAAAACCCATAGAATCCATTACTTTAGTCAGTGACATTAGGACAAATTACAGAAATACAATTTAATTGAAGTGAACTAGAAATAATCTACATAAACTACATAACCACAATTAATCTTAAACCCACACAAACACATACCGACTCAAGCTCATCCAGATAGCAGTCAATAAAGTCAGTTGGCTCTCCTCTGACTCTTGTTTTCTTGTGTTTTTCTATCATGGCACTTGCCAGTTTTTTATCTGCTTCGTTGTTCGTGAAGACTTTCTTGAAGGGAAGAGGCAGGGATCTCAACAATGGAAAACTATCATAGACCTGCAAGAGAATCGAGTTTCTTTTCTTTAGATTTGTACTCACTAATAAGTTACATAAATTCTATTTAGCTATTTCTTCATGCCTACATTTAGAATTAGGAACAGTTTAAATGCAGTCAGTGATGAGGTGATGATATAATGTCTTACCATTGACCAAGGACCATTAATAAGCTTAGTATTTTCAGTAACCCTTGCAATATTTTGTTTAAGGGTTTCGTTGTCATATTCATGACGAATACCAGACAAAACCAGGTATATAATATTTGATGCTGCGTTGTGGAAAAAAGTCTGAGGATTCAAGGTGCTTCCTGCAATTGGAAAATCTATGTTCATCAGCATGTCTTTATTAAAAAGTTTTATATTTTAATTATCATCAACAGAAACTTGATACATGAGGATTGTTTCCTCATGTATGATACCAGCATGCTTCTCTAATTTGGCAACAAGGTGTTCAATTTCCCCCATAATCCTGTTCTCCATAGATTGTTTCCCCAAGCCAAAGTTCCTCAAGGTCATCAGAGCAAAGCGCCGATGCTCCTTCCATGCAGGGCCATAATCAGCCATTATGACTCCTGTTACAATTCAGGCAAAGTCAGTAACTTTATTTCAGTCCAAATTTAATCAAAATGAGTTTTAGTCATCATGCTTGTGTACGTACAATAATTGTTCGTAATCTCACCTTTCCCTTCGGACTTATGGGTAACTAGAATGTTTTGTGGGCGTCCTGAAAAGTCTGCAGATTTGGTCACCAGAGCTTCTTTTATCACCTTAAAACCATTAAGAACAACAGCTGGGTTTCTCCCTAGATAGAGTCCATAAACGTTCCCATAACGTTCAGCAAACTAAACAAAAAAACATGCTAGATTTTAATAATTCACACAGGATTCATGTATGACCTACAGTGTTTACTAGTGGTTACAATGGAACATCAATGAAATGCTGTTTTACCAACGGTTTGTCATGTTGGAGAATGTGGTATCTAGGCATTCATCAAATACTGACTATAACTAGAGGTACAATGTGACATAAATACCAAAACTGCAAGCAATGGGAGACATAGAAGAGCGGTAGATCACTATGATTGTTAATACGCAGATATATGGGCAAGTTGGTTGGCTCAAACATCTTGTTTTAGTCTGGTACTACTGTACAATAGGTTCACAAAGACTAGAGTGATCTACAAGACCAAGAAAGAAAGAGCCAAGACTGATATACTGAGACTACTCAGCTGTGTGTTAAACAGAAGAACAAACATCTCTGCCTCTTCTGATTTTTTTTTATGTCCAGAGATCAATTGTACTACCAAGCAGAGAAAAGGATTGTTGTTTGGGAGTTTCAGACAACATATTGTCTGTATAACAGGACCCTAAAAACATTTTGCAGTGAACGTCAAAAGCTTCACCTCAGTCTCCTTAATGGACAATTGAAGCTAACTTCTTGCATATCCTGTATCACTCAATTGAACAAAGTTATACTCACTCTCAGCCAGAGAGATAGATAGAGAGTTTATAAAGGTTGTGACAGTCACTGTGAGGCAGGATGTAGTCTAACGGGGTCCCCTATTAGTAGTCTAAAGACCCTTTTATCCAAAGCAACTTACAAGAGTGCTTTGTAGTAGCGAAAAGGTTTAGGGTCATAGAGTCTTATTACTGCCATAACCTGTCAAAGCCTGTCATTAATACCGCATGAGAATTTTTTTTTTCAGTAAAACAACATATTTCCTCGTGAATGTTCAGCTCTCCATGCGGTTTGGCATGTGGTGTCATACATCAAGTCAACTCAGTAGTGTTGTAGCCAAAATACCTTCATTTCCAGTTGCCCAGGCTTGTTGCTTGTTTTTTTAATACCCAAATCTGTCAGAGAACCACCAGCCATGCCTCCCTCCTTTACTCAACACTCTCGCTCAGCCTCCCCCTTCTACTAATCACCTACACCTGTCCTGCTCCCACTAATCACCTACACCTGTCCCCCATTTACCTGTGCCCTTTATATGGTCCCTATTCCGTTTACTCACCGTCCGATCCACAGGTTACTACTATAGATCATTCCGGACTACCTACTGCTCTGTTTCCTGTGCATCCATGCTCCGCTTCACAAGAAGCACTCAGCTAAGTGTACCATTTGCTTCAGTCACATCTTAAACTCTCGTGTGTGTACGTTTGTGCAAAAAAGAACATTCTGTGTTGCTCCCGGTTTCTGCTGCTTGGTCTATCAATGACAATATAATTTACATATTTGTCTTAGCGAAGTTTTAACACCAGGTGCTCTATCTGTTTCACCCCTGCCATTTTATCTGGGCTTGAGATTGGCTTCCTGGGCTCCCTGCACAGGAATCAAACCTGGACCATGGCAGTGAAAGAGCTCAATCCTGGGCTCTTTCCAGTGCCCAGGCCAATTATGTAAAATCAGTGGCTTCCGTAAAGAATTTCTTTTGCCAAGGAATCAGTTTAATGGTGCCACAATGTGGACATACAGCTGTTTATTCTTAACTCAACCACTTTGACAATACGTTAGCATTTTTATCCATTTGTATGCAATGGCCAATACAGATGTTAAGGTTATTGGTAACATTTAAAGTGACACATCTACATAAAACACACAAATTCAACAATTTTGGCAAACAATGACAGCACAACATATTTGATTTAGCAAAAAAAAAAGGGATTTCTTTGTGAACTAGGTTTGGACCTCATTAGGTAACAAAGTTAATATTAATTTTGTTTTTAGATTTCCCAAGATGTTTTCATGCAATAATCATTTTGTAACTGTATTCTTCTGGAATGAAAAAAAAAAAACGTTTTTCATTTACATTTTAATTTACAAAACAATACAACACAGATAAACTATTACGGCTAAAACAACTGTTTATAAGAACATTTCAACGATAAACATATTTTTGAGTTCTGGATCAGATATAACACAATGACATACCATTTTAAAGTCTTTCAGAGGATTTTTGATGTTTATATCAAAAAGACTGCCAAATATAGGTAGCGGTTGGGGTCCAGGTGGGAAGTTCTTGGGCCTCTGGATCCGGACTAAGTGGAAAATAAGAAAAAGACAAAAGCCTAAAAGAATTAAGGAACCCAACATGATGGCTGCTGTACCAGTGATCTATAGACTGCTGCTGCACGAAGACCTTTCAATATATCACGTATCAACACTGTATGAATGTGGTTAATCATTTACGCAGTGGTTGTTGCCCGTTCTGTGTGATGCAGAGTTTTATAGAACATTAACCTTAAATTTTCTTCTTTATCTTCCTTATATTTAAAAAAATTAATTTTTATGCATTTAGTCTAAATGACAAGGACAACCACAGTACACCACTGCAAATAGACTGATAGACTCTTGAGATCTCAGGATATACAAATGGACAATTCTTGTCTAATCATGTGTGAATAGACAGCAAGGTCTCTGACACCACCTATAACCTACAGACAGAAATATTAAGGCACATTTCCACTGGTAGGTTAAAGATTCACAAATTCAGACTCCAAATTCCTGCAAAAAAGTCGAGACCAAAAAACCCTATAAACCTCAGTAAAACCCGTGATAATTTGCGTTTCGGAACTCAAGGCTCTGAAAATTTGCGGGTTCGCGTTTGGAACCTAACTAACAGAAAGTTGCGGATTATCATAACATTTGCGGGAATCTGCAGCAGGACCGAATATTAGGAACATTAGAGAAAAACTGTTTTAACTAAAAAAAATGTATTAAAATTTCAAAACACATTATTGTATTAAAGTGACATAATGTCTAGATGAATTCACTAAGGTACTGTCAGGGATTCCCCTGCCATGCCCCCTTTGACGGCTGGCACGCTGCCGCTATCTCTGCTGCTCCTGGCCTTAATTGCAAACACCTGGGACTCATTAGCCACACACCTTTCTAAACTACCGTTCTAGAGTCTCTCGCTGTCCCTTACTGCACATTATGCCGGCACTCGAGACTCTCTCCCTTTTTGTGTGGACCGCGCCTCATCCCAGGTGCACCACAGATATTACAACAGCGCATCAGGTCCCGGTTCGGACTGTGTAGACCTCGCCCCTTCAGGGTGTACCACGGATATACCTACCTGTTTTGCGTTCATCTCACTCACCTGCGTGGCTTGCGAGTTTTGTCTTAAAAAAAACCCACTTTACCTGCTACAGTGTCTGCCTCCGTTTATCCCAGACTGACAGAATAGCGGACCTCAAAAATATGATCATGTTACTACCGTGGTCTCTGCGTGATCCGAACTATGATGGAAGGACCAACCAAGACAAAAGGATTCGCTCTGCCGTGATGAGCCAAACTCTGCTTCGGGTTTTACCTGGAAGCTCGCTGCTGCTCCTCACGAATCATGCTTGCTGGCGCCGTAGCATAGAAGCGCGGCTGCGCCACACCCCTCCGAGAGCACAGTGGAATTCTAGGCTCGCTTCTGCCGCAAAATGGCCGAGTGGGGCTGATTCTTACGGAGCGTCGGCAGTTATGTGGATGTATTCATCCCTATTTCCACGGAACGAGCCAAAGTCGCGCTCTACATCTCTCTCCTGTCTGGGTACCCACTCTCTAGACAGTAAAATGTGGAGTGCGACTGGAGGCAATTTTAGCTCGTCCGCCGATTTCATCAGGTTTCTAATGGGGATGGTCAGGATGGTTACAGCAGATCTCCACTACCACTCCCCCACTTCCGATCGTGCCGATCTGCTCCAGAGTACCTCCAAACGCGCCGCTCCGTTCCAGAGTGGAGCTCTGCACTCATAAGAACTCTGGAACAGAGCGGCACACTCTGAGAAACTCTGGAGTGGAGCGGCACACTCTGAGGAACTCTGGAATGGTAGCGGCTCGCTCTGAGAATCTCTGGAACGGAGCGGCGCACTCAGAGGATTTCTGGAACTGAGAGGAGTGCTTATAGGAACACTGGAACTGAGAGGAGTGCTTGGAGGGACTCTGGAACGGGGCTGTAGTGGAGATCTGCCGTAGTCATCCCAAACATCCCCAGGAATAGCCCGATGAAATCGGTGTACAAACCAAAATCACCACCATTAGTGCTTCATGGCCTGCTGGATTTAGAACGAGCATCTTCAGACAGGAAGGAAATGCGAAAGGTGATCTTTGCCCGCTCGGTGGGAAATTGGGATGACTGCACATCCAAGTACCTGCCGACACTCCGTAGGAATCTCTCCCCACTCGGTCATCTCACCGGAGAAGCAAGCTGGGAATACCCCTGGGCTCTCGGAGGGGCATGGCACATGCATGATTCACGAAGAGCAGGAGCGAGCTTCCAGGTAAAACCCGAAGCAGAGTTTGGCTGCCAAACGGGGCGATTCCTCTTTCGGTATCGATCTGACATTCTGTTAGGGCACGGACCACGAACCGGAAGCGGGAGTAGCTCTATCATAATTTATTTAAGTACTGCAACACACAAACATCAGTCAGAGGTCATACGAACTGTAACGCGGGTTGAGTCTGTAAAGCCGGTATAATTCTCTGAACTCAGTACAATCCACAGGGAAGGAATACAATCCTCTGAAACGAAAGTAAACCTCGGAAGGACAGTAATCCACGGGAGTGATCTACGGAACCAGCAGGGAATGCTTCCAGTCTCGAGTTAGATCGGTCACCGTAGCCATAGAGTAGGTCTGACACAGGTAAGATGGGAATGGAAGCTTATATTGAGAAAGCCGGGAGCGGCAGAGCGAGGCAGCGTGACAGCTACAGAGGAGGGCATAGCAGGTGGATCCCTGTCAGTACTTAAGTAAAAAGTAATCATTATTACTACCTGTTTTAGTGTCATGCAGCTAACTGAACCTCACATATTAATATTTAGGCTGTCAGTTGATAACAATTTTTAATTGCAACTTAATCGCATTTTAAATCTGTTCTAAATTTACAATAAATTAATACTTTACGTATTTAATACTCTAATTATAACAACTTATTGCAAATGTACAAAACAAACTGAACATAAAGCATTAAGACAAAATATTCTTGTAAATGTAATTAAGGTGTTTTATATTACGTAAATTATCAGGTAACCAAAACCGATCTTTTACCATGTTTGAATACTCGATGGTTGATTTAAAAGTAGATATTTAGAGATTTCTATACATATATTAAATATGTCTGTGAGGTAAATATTCACTGAGATTCAGGTTGTTTTATTTGTGTCTGCGAAAAGAGATGACAGAGACGGCAGAGAGCGCCCCGTCTGTTTTCTTTATTTAACATTTGTTGTTATTATAAGTGTATACAATATTTTTATGTAACAACTACAGAAAGGAACGCAGACCGAAAATGTCAGTTTGTAACATGGCAATAAGAGCAATCCAACATGCTCATAATCTACCATATTAGCCTTATTTGCAAAAAGAGAAATACTTGTGCTGTGACATGGCCACCACCATTTCATATACATGGTTTAAAAGCCTGAAATAACCTTTCACAAGCGACGAGCATTTTCAGGGCTTGCTTTCATAATTTGATTTCAGATGCAAACCTGACAGGAACAGAAAAAGGAGCTTATTCAAATTCTTCTTATATAGGAGTAGTCATTATATAAGTATTATATAATCATTACTGTTACATCATCCCAGCTTTTGGATCATTGATTTGAATCACTGGTTGAGTAATACATTTTTAAACCACTGGGAAAACACACACAGACTTGTAAATAGGTGATAGGTAGTGACAAAGACCTTCTTGTGTATACAGAGACTTGTTTTAGATACAACTATATTTGGACAACGTTTAAACCACAGAGTTGACCTCAAAAAGAGTTCAGGTTGAGGTAGACCTACATAAAGTAAAATGCTGCACTCCATCATGATTATCCTGGTAATTTAATCTAAAATCAAGTGCATGCAAATGACCATTCAGTAGACTTTCATTTCTAAAACTTCATCAAATCAGGTTTATCTATCTACAAGAATCCTGCATTATTAATTTCACTAATATAACAGTTTTGCTTCATCATCAGTGGTTTGAACCCCAAAGTTTCTACAGCCATCTATGGTCAGGAACCAAGGAAACAAAGTTCATTGTGCTCTTTAAATGGGAAGTGTGGCATTTCTCTCTGCTTCTCACTAGTCTAACATGAGCATGGGTATGCAGAAGAGGGCAGATAGTGCTTTCCTCCAGGTGACACAATAGGATTAGCATGTTGTAAAGATCAGTGATGGACAGTAGCGAAGTAAACATAATTCATTACTGTACTTAAGGAGCATATCTGTATTTTACTAAATTATTCCATTTAGGGAGACATTTTCTTTAACTTTACTACATTTCAAAGTCAAATATTTGCAAAACTACATTTTGTGAAATCAGTCTTTCATTTTTAATTTTGAGAATAAAAATGTAACTGATCAAACACGCAGCGAGTCGCCGATCAGTGTCGAGCGCTCGCTCTGATCTCGTTCTGATCGGCACTTGGTGTATCTACTGATCACCAACATACAGTTCAGGATCAGTTCAACAGCAGACAGAACATTTAGAGAGGAATAAATGATAAAGAAACTCCAGACTTGAACTCATTGTAATAGAAATCAATCAGTGTTTGAGTCATTAATATCATTCTATTAATAGATCAGTGTGCTGAGAGTCACATTCGAGTCAAGTCAGGTCAAGTCAGGTTTATTTGTATAGCGCTTTTCACAACAGACATTGTCTCAAAGCAGCTTTACACTAATTAACAGTTAAGGTGAATGGTGTGAATTTGTCCCTGATGAGCAGCCGTGGTGACTTGAGTCTTTTCACATAAACTGAGTTGATTAAGTAAAGAGTCTTGTGATAAAAATGATAATAGGAACATTAAAGTTATAATAAATCATAGTATTTTGGATACTTAAGTGCATTTAAAGGAAATGAAATTTGAAAGGGACACTTTTAGTTTTAATGGAGTAATTTTTGAATGTATCTCTACTTCAACTCAACTTCATGGTTTGTGTACTTCATCCAACACTGGTAAAGATCCTGTTAGATGTCTACACTTGTTTTAAAGAAATAATTTTTTGTCCTTCTCTTGTTAATAACTGATGTGATGAGGAGAGCTGGTGGTTGGTATGAACAGATTGGTAAGTTATTGAGGGAAAAATCTACAAAAAAGAAACAACACTGAACTATTTGATATAAACTGGCAAAATCCATGAGCATAATTAAATCCTTTTAATTAAGCCCAAATGAGAGATTGACTATGGCTGGGTAAATGTATATGATTATGTTTTTAGAATGTTTATTATGTTAATCATAATTACTGTATAAATATATAATTTTTTTCTTGATATTCATTTTGTCTTCATGTTATTGTATTGTTGGATCATTTATTCATTTATTGGGATCTAATACATAGAACATAGTTCTACATTTCTCTAGCTGAATGTCTGAGCCTGACTCCCATCCTGTATGGTCTGGGTGAAAGTGTGATTCCAAACACAGGAGTAAAATCTGGTTCTCCTGCGTCTTCAGGCCAAATGAACTGGAAGCGGCGCAGCAGGGTGACCAAGATGAGGAAGAGCTCCATGCGAGCCAGACCTTCACCCAGACACATACGAGGTCCTGCAGAAAAGACGTTAGCTTACCATGGTGTGATTTGTCAACAGAGTTTTGATGTTAGATATGTGTTCTGTTAATCCAATCCAAAACTTATTTTGAAAGCCTTTTATACATAATTGTTGTGCTATACTAAGTTCTCACCAGCAGAAAAGGGCATGAAGGCCTCCGGTTTCTCAAACTGTCCTTGTTCATTGAGAAAGTTTGACGGGTTAAACTCATTAGGAAACTTCCACTGGCCTTCCTCACTCAGCACCGAGGACAGGTTTGGGATGATAATAGTTCCCTGAGAAACAGTGAAGTGAAATCAACCACAAGGGTTGCTGAAGATAAATTAAACCATTGCTTGAAATCTTCACCTTTGGAATGTTGTAGCCCATCAGTTCAGTATCTCTTGTGGTACAGTGGAACACACTCAGAGGGACAGTGTTGGCGATGCGCTGTGACTCATGGATCACAGCCTGTGTGTACGGCATGTTGTGTCTGTCCTCAAAAGACACCTGAGCTTTTCCCTGCAGAACGTCATCAATCTCCTGCTGGCATTTTTCTGCATTTGGAGTCAAAATAAATCTATTTACCAAAATGAGATTATGCAACAAGACATATAATGAGCTGCAAAGTTTAAAGTTTAAACCCTGGATGTCTGGATAAACCATGAGGTAGAGGAAAGTCGTAAGGAGGGTGTTGGATGTGGTATCAGTTCCAGCTGCATGCAGGTTGAGAATGTATATTACTAGTTGATCTTCATCAAAGGAGGATTCATTGTCCCTCTGGTTAAACAAGTCAGTTTAGTTAGTCCAGAATTTACACTTACTAAAACCTTTTACCCCAAATTAATTTACATTACATGGACTCCCGGGTGACCCCAGTGCTATAAAGTACTAAATCATCTCATCCCACAATATGTACATGACATTTTGTTTTATTGTTATTTACCCTGCCTGCTTTGATCAATGTATACAGGATCTTTGTTTCTACCCGTAGTGGATGAAGTACACAAACCAGTTAAAGTACAAATACACTCGGTATAATATTACTCCAGTAAAAGTAGAAGTGCTCCCTTTAAACTTTGACTTGAGTAAAAGTGCTTGACCAGTTAATCTTTTATCCACTCATGAATAAATGATTTAACAAATATAGTAACGAATTACATTTACTTCATTACTGTCCACCACTGTTTTATTACATAGACTACATTTCTAACACTTTCTGCTGGCGTGTAGTATTACAGGAACACCATAAAAAATGCACTTCACCAACTTAAATAAACCCAAGAATCCATTCCTTTAGTCAATGACATTAAGATAAATTACAGAAATACAACTTAATTTAATTGAACTAGAAATATTAGATATTCACTGCATTACCACAATTAATCTTAAACCCACACAAACACATACCGACTCAAGTTCATCCAGATAGCAGTCAATAAAGTCAGTTGGCTCTCCTCGGACATTTGTTTTTTTGTGTTTTTCTATCATGGCACTTGCCAGTTTTTTATTTGCTTCACAGTTTGTTAAGACTTTCTTGAAGGGAAGAGGCAGGGATCTCAACAATGGAAAACTATCATAGATCTACAAGAGAATTAAGAGTTTATTTTTTTCAGATTTGTCTTCACTAATAAGTTATATAAATTTGTTTTAGCTTTTTCTCAATCCTCACATTTAGAATTAAGAACAGTTCAAATGCAGTCAGTGATGAGGTGATGATATAATGTCTTACCATTGACCAAGGACCATTAATAAGCTTGGTATTTTCAGTAACCCTTGCAATATACTGTTTTAGTGTTTCGTTGTCATATTCATAGCGAATCCCAGACAAAACCAGGTAAATAATATTTGATGCTGCGTTGTGGAAAAATGTCTGAGGATTCAAGGTGCTTCCTGCAATTAGAAAATCGAAGTTCATCAGCATGTATTTTTGAAGAAAAATTATATATATATACATACAGCTGTGTTCAAAATTATCCAAGCCCCACTGAAACTGATTTTTTTGGTCGGTTTGACATTGATTATGATCATTCAGTCATCCTGCTTACAATTAAATCAAAGAGGCACGTGTAGGTCAGACAAATATAACATAACATTTATAATGAAATAACCACAAATGTATTTTCTGAGCTCACATCATTATCAGTTTTATTCAACCCCCAAGTGACATTCAATCTTAGTACTTAGTACAACATCCTTTTACAGTTATAACAGCTTTTAAACGTGAAGCATAGCTTGACACAAGTGTCTTGCAGCGATCTACGGGTATCTTCGCCCATTCATCATGGGCAAAAGCCTCCAATTCAGTCACATTCTTAGGCTTGCGCACTACAACTGCTTTCTTTAAGTCCCACCAGAGGTTCTCAATCGGATTTAAGTCTGGTGACTGCGATGGCCACTTCAAAATGTTCCAGCCTTTAATCTGCAACCATGCTCTAGTGGACTTGGAGGTATGCTTGGGATCATTGTCCTGTTGAAAGGTCCAACGTCTTCCAAGCCTCACGTTTGTGACGGACTGCATCACATTGTCATCCAATATCTCCTGGTACTGAAGAGAATTTATGGTACCTTGCACACGCTGAAGCTTCCCAGTACCTGCAGAAGCAAAACAGCCCCAAAGCATGATTGCCCCCCCGCCATGCTTCACAGTAGGCAAGGTGTTCTTTTCTTTATAGGCCTTGTTCTTCCTCCTCCAAACATAGCGTTGATCCATGGGCCCAAACAGTTCTAATTTTGTTTCATCAGTCCACAGAACACTATCCCAAAACTTCTGTGGTTTGTCCACATGAATTTTGGCATACTGCAGTCGACTCTTCTTATTCTTTGGGGACAGCAAGGGGGTGCGCCTGGGAGTTCTGGCATGGAGGCCTTCATTACGCAGGGTGCGCCGTATTGTCTGAGCAGAAACTTCAGTACCCACATCTGACAAATCTTTTCTCAGTTCCTCAGCAGTCACACGGGGACTTTTCTCCACTCTACGCTTCAGGTAGCGCACAGCAGTCGAAGTCAGCATCTTCTTTCTGCCACAACCAGGTAGCGTTTTAACAGTGCCCTTTGCCTTGAATTTGCGAATGATGCTTCCTATGGTGTCTCTTGGTATGTTTAACATCTTTGCAATCTTCTTATAGCCATTGTCCTTCCTGTGAAGAGTAATCACCTGTTCTCTTGTCTTCCTGGACCATTCTCTTGACCTCACCATGTTAGTAACCACACCAGTAAATGTCTAGAAGAAGCTGAATATCACAGTCATTTTAAAGCTGCCTAATTGGTGCTTATTAGGCTTTATTGCTGCTCCCTGATATCCACAGGTGTTTTCAATACCTGATTGAAAACACTTCATTGAACCTCTGTTCTTCAGAGTGGTAGTCTTTAAGGGGTTGAATAATTATGTCAATGAAGAATTCACAAAAGAAACATTTACTACTGTATTACAAAACTAATTGATGTCATTTTAGTTGCATATGGTTCTTTAAGAAGTCCTTGTAGGATTTCATTCTGAATACAATTACAAATGTACACTAAATTCCCTAAAACCATTTACAGCATTGGGGGTTGAATAATTTTGAACACAACTGTATATATTTTAATTATCATCAACTGAAACTTGATAAATAAGGAAACAAAATGATACCAGCATGCTTCTCTAATTTGGCAACAAGGTGTTTAATTTCTCCCAAAATCCTGTTCTCCATAGATTGTTTCCCCAAGCCAAAGTTCCTCAAGGTCATCAAAGCAAAGCGCCGATGCTCCTTCCATGCAGGACCATAATCAGCCATTATGACTCCTGTTACAATTCAGGCAAGTCAGTAACTGTGTTTCAGTCCAAATTTAATTAAAATGAGTTTTAGTCATCATGTGTACGTACAATAATTGTTCCTAATCTCACCTTTTCCTTCCGTCATATGGGTAACTAGAATGTTTTGTGGGCGTCCTGAAAAGTCTGCAGATTTGGTCACCAGAGCTTCTTTTATCACCTTAAAACCGTTAAGAACAACAGCTGGGTTTCTCCCTAGATAGAGTCCAAAAACGTTCCCATAACGTTCAGCCAACTAAAACAAATGCAAGTTTTTATTAATTTAAATATTTAAGGGTAATTTTTGTTCTACATCAGCAACATTTATAAACTGGTTTTAAATCCACTTTTTTTTTGGAATAGAGTTACTACTTAGGGTGAGATACACATATGACCTACAGTATCAGTGGCTGCCAATCAGTTTAATGGTGCCACAATGTGGACATACAGATGTTTATTCTAAACTCAACCTCGTCAACCATATACAGGGATTTAGTTATTGGTTAAATTTAAAGTGACACATCTTCATTAACCAATTTTGGCAAACACTAACAGCACAATATATTCGATTCAGCAAAAAAGAAATGCCATTTATTTGTAAACTAGGTTCGGACCTCATTAGTTAACAAAGTTAATATTAATTTTGATTTTAGATTTCTTAAGATGTTTTCATGCAATAATCATTGTGTAAATCTATTCTTCTCGAATGTATAATAAAAATTTTCCATTTTAATGTTTAAAAAATAAATCCAACACCAACTATTACGGCTAAAACAAACGATCATATAAACATTTCCACGATAAACACATCATTTTGTTTGAGTTCTGGATCAGATATAACACAATGACATACCATTTTAAAGTCTTTCAGAGGATTTTTGATGTTAATATCAAGAAGACTGCCAAATATAGGTAGCGGTTGGGGTCCAGGTGGGAAGTTCTTGGGCCTCTGGATCCGGACTAAGTGGAAAATAAGATAGAAAAAAAAGCCTAAAAGAATTAAGGAACCCAACATGATGGCTGCTGTAACACTGCTCTATAGACTGCTGCTGCATGAAGACTGTATCAACATTGTATGAATGCTGTTAATCATTTGCACAGTGGTTGTTCCCTGTTCTGTGTGATGCAGAGTTTTATAACAAATTTAACTTTTTTTTAGCTTATTTAAAAAAAGGAATGTTTTTGCATTTAGTAAAAATGACAAGGACAACCACAGTACACCACTGCAAATAGACTGATAGACTCTTGAGATCTCTTGAGGATATACAAATAAATAATTCTTGTCTTATTATGTGTGAATAGACAGCAAGGTCTCTGACACCACCTATAACCTACAGACTAAAATATTATGGCACATTTCCACTGGTAGGTTAAAGATTTACAAATCCAGACTCCAAATTCCTGCAAAAAGTCGAGACCAAGAAACCCTATAAACCTCAGTACAGTACAACCCCTAATAATTTGCGGCTCGGAACTCGTGGTTCGGAAAATTAGCTGGTTCTCGTTTGAAACAGAAAGTTGCGGATTATCTTGAAATTTGCAGGAAAGCCGCAGCAGGACCGTTTAGGAACGTTAACAACTAATTTTTGTACAAATTTGAAAATAGATTATTGTAAGTGACATAATGATTAGATGAATTCACTAAGGTACCATAGGGGTTGCGGTGGTGCATCCAAAATCTGCGAAAATTCTGAACTCTTAGAACATAACCACCGCAAGTTCCGGGGGAACATTGTATGGCCTGATTTTACATCTCAACAATCAGTCATCAAAAGTTTACATTTTTAAGCAATTTCAAATAAAATACCCACTTGGTTAAACAATATATAAAAAATAATATAGAATAAACCAAATTAATTAGTGTGTGTGTGTGTGTGTGTGTGTGTGTGTGTGTGTGTGTGTGTGTGTGTGTGTGTTTTAAAGAGGTGGCAAAAGTTCCCACACATCCTTCACTCAGTAAAATTGCAGATACTAATGTCTTAAAAGACTTTGGTAAAAGATGAAGTTCTGACTACACTCTTTTTACTGAAGTTAAAGTAAAGAAGTTTGGGCTCTGACATGTACTTAAGTAAATAGTAATCAATATTACTACCTGTATGAGTGTCACGCTGCTAACTGAACCTGGCATCATATTAATATTCAGGCTGTCAATCAATTAAAATATTTAATCGCAACTTAATCACACATTTATAATCTGTTCTAAATGTTCCATAAATTAATACTTTACGTCTAATCAACATGGGCATGGAGAAATATTGATGCTTTATGCAAATCTATAATTATTATTAGTAAAACCGAACTGAAAATCGAGCATATTCTTGTAAATATAATTATATATTTTTTAATTAGGTAAATTTTTAGGACTCCAAAATGGAACTTTTACCATGTTTGAATGTTTGATGGTTAATTTGAAAGTAGACATTTAGAGAGATCTATACATATATTAATTATGTCTGTGAGGTAAATATTCACTGAAATTCAGGTTGTTTTATTTGTGTCTGTGAAAAGAGATGACAGATACGCAGAGAGCGCCCCCTGTCCTTTTTTCGTTATTTTACAAATGCACAGCGTTTTGTTGTTAGTATGAGTGTATACTATATTTCTAGTGAAAAAACGACAGAAAAGAATGCAGACTGAAAATGTCAGTTTGTAAACATGTCAATAAGAGCAATCCAACATGTTAATGATCTACCATAATAGCCTTATTGTGCAAAAAGTGAAATACTTGCACTGTGACATGGCCACTACCATTTCATATACAGTGCCCTCCACAATTATTGGCACCCCTGTTTAAGATGTGGTCGTGGACTTCTAAAAATTCTCCTTTTTTTTAAAACAACATAGAACCCAAATGCAAAAAAAGAGAAAAATCCAACCTTTCATTTAAGTGCATTACTTTGGTGGTAAAAAAATCACACATTTAGAAAAAAATAAAAACCCTTGAAATCATGTGTGCCTCAATTATTGGCACCCCTAACAATTCCTCTTAAAATTTTTATATATTATAAATATGACGTGACACAGAGGCCTAATTCTCTTACCCATTTGTCAACATGGCAAAGACAAGAGAACACACCATTCAAGTAAGGCAGATGTGTGTCGACCTTCATAAGTCAGGCAATGGCTACAAGAAAATAGCCACTCGCCTTAACTTGCCGGTATCTACAGTCAGAGGAATCATTAAGAAGTTTAAAACAACTGGAACAGTGACAAACAAGGCTGGAAGAGGTCCCAAGTTTATCTTGCCACAACGCACAGTGAGGAGGATGGTAAGAGAAGTAAAAAAATTTCCCAAGCTCACCGTCACAGAATTGCATCAAAGAGTGGCATCTTGGGGTCACAGAGTCTCCAAAACAACCATCAGATGCTCTCTACATGCCAACAAGCTGTTTGGGAGGCATGCAAGGAAAAAGCCTTTTCTCACTAACACTCACAAACGTAAACGTCTGGAGTTTGCTAAGCGGTACTGGGACTTCAACTGGGATTGTGTGCTTTGGTCAGATGAGACTAAGATTGAGCTCTAAGTGGGTCTGGCGAATGAGTATGCTGAAAAGCATCTCATTGCCAGCGTGAAGTATGGTGGAGGATCTGTGATGCTGTGGGCCTGTTTGTCTTCCAAAGGCCCTGGGAACCTTGTTAGGGTGCATGGCATTATGAACGCTTTGAAGTACCAGGATATTTTGAATAAAAACCTGATGGCCTCTGCCAGAAAGCTGAAGATGGGTCGTCATAGAGTCTTTCAGCAGGATAATGATCCAAAACATGTGGCAAAATCTACACAAAAGTGGTTCAGCAGTCACAAACTCAAGGTCCTCCCATGGCCATCTCAGTCCCCAGACCTCAACCCAATCAAAAACCTGTGGGGCGAGCTAAAGAGAAGAGTGCATAAGAGAGGACCCAGGACACTGGATGATCTAGAAAAATTGTGCAAAGAAGAATGGTCAAAAATCCCTCTCTCTGTGTTCTCCAATTTCGTGAAATGTTATAGGAGGAGATTAAGTGCTGTCTTGTTGGCAAAAGGAGGTTGTACAAAGTATTAACATCAGGGGTGCCGATAATTGTGGCACACATGATTTCAAGTTTTTTTTTTGTTTTTTTTTCTAAATGTGTGATTTTTTACCACCAAAGTAATGTACTTAAATGAAAGGTTGGATTTTTCTCTTTTTTTGCATTTGGGTTCTATGTTGTTTTTAAAAAAAGGAGAATTTTTTAGAAGTCCACGACCACATCTTAAACAGGGGTGCCAATAATTGTGGAGGGCACTGTACATGGTTGAAAAGCCTGATTTAACCTTTCACAAGCACTGAGCATTTTCAAGGCTTGATTTTAGATGCAAAGCTGACAGGAACAGAAAAATAACTTTATTCAAATTCTACTTATATAAGACTGGAGAACCCAAAGTGACCAAGCTGTCTATTCCCTTGAAGCACCTCCCAGAAACAATCATTGATATGCTCATCTGAAAAAGGATGACTGGCCATGAGCTGTAACAGGAGCAATGCTAAGCTAGTAATCATTACTGTTACATCATCCCAGCTTTTGGATCATTGATTTGAATCGCTGGTTGAGTAATACATTTTTAAACCACTGGGAAAACACACACAGCCTAGTAAATAGGTGATAGGTAGTGACAAAGACCTTCCTGTGTATACAGACACTTGTTTTAAATACACCTATATTTGGACACCTTTTAAACCACAGAGTTGACCTGAAAAAGAGTTCAGGTTGAGGTAGACCTACATACAGTAAAATGCTGCACTCCATCATGATTATCCTGGTAATTTTATCTAAAATCAAGTGCATGCAAATGACCGTTCAGTAGACTTTCACTTCTAGAATTCATCAAATCGGGTTTATCTATCTACAAGAATCCTGCATTATGAATTTCACTAATATAACAGTTTTGCTCCATGATCACTGGTTTGAATCCCAAAGATTCTACAGCCATCTGTGGTCAGGAACCAAGGAAACAAAGTTCATTGTGCTCTTTGAACGGGAAGTGTGGCATTTCTCTCTGCTTCTCACTAGTCTAACATGGGCATGGGTATGCAGAAGAAGGCAGATAGTGCTTTCCTCCAGGTGGCACAATATGATTAGCATGTTGTAAAGATCAGTGATGGACAGTAACGAAGTAAACATAATTCATTACTGTACTTAAGGAGCATATCTGTATTTTACTAAATTATTCCATTTGGGAAGACTTTCCATTTAACTTTACTACATTTCAAAGTCAAATATTTTACTTTTTACTGAACTACATTTTGTGAAATGTTGTTTCTTCTTTTATTTTGAGCATAACAATGTAACTGATCAAACACACAGCGAGTCACCGATGAGTGTTGAGCACTCGCTCTGTTTTAAAGTCGTTTTGATTGGCGCATCTACTGATCACTAACATACAGTTCAACAGCAGGCAAAACATTCAGAGAGGAATAAATGATAAAGAAACTCCAGGCTTGAACTCACCATGGCACACAATGTTTTTCACATAAACTGAGGTGATTAAGTAAAGAGTTATGTGATAAAAATTATCATAGGAACATTAAAGTTATAATAAAGCATAGTATTTTGGATAATTAAGTGCAATTGAGGGCAAATACTTTTTGTACTTTTACTTAAATGAAAGTTTAAAGGGACACTTTTAGTTTAGGAGTCATTTTTGAATGTATCTCTACTTTAACTCAACTTCATGGTTTGTGTTCTTCATCCCACACTGGTAAAAATCCTGTTAGATGTCTTCACTTGTTTTAGAGAAAGCATTTTTTGACCTTCACTTTCTCTGGTTGGTAACTGATATGATGAGGAGAGCAAGGCTGGTGGTTGGTATGAACAATTAGTGAGTTAAATTCTACAAAACATTCTAAATTTTCTCTATGCTCATTTACTGCTGAAAACAGGATTCAGAGCAAATATAAACACACATTACAAAGGTCTACTACAGACAGGATAAGTGAAAATAAGATCCAGGCTAGAAGGACAGTCTTTTATTAGCTCCTTTACCTTGGTATCAAACTCCTTAATATACTAAACATTTATTTCTTCATGTTATTGTATTGTTGGATCACTCATTAATTTATTGGGACCATAAATCCTACCATTTATCCTACCATGACGAAGTTGTCAGTTTACAGTATATGTCGCAACATAGTTCTACATTTCTCTAGCTGACTGTCTGAGCCTGACTCCCATCCTGTATGGTCTGGGTGCAAGTGTGATTCCAAACACAGGAGTGAAATCTGGTTCTCCTGCGTCTTCAGGCCAAATGAACTGGAAGCGGCGCAGCAGGGTGACCATGATGAGGAAGAGCTCCATGCGAGCCAGACCTTCACCCAGACACATACGAGGTCCTGCACAAAAGACGAACACACGTTAGCTAACCATGGTGTGATTTGTCAACATCGTCTTGATGTTAGATATGTGTTCTGTTAGTCAAATCGAAAACCTATTTCGAAAGCATTGCATACATAATTTTTGTACTATACTAAGTTCTCACCAGCAGAAAAGGGTACGAAGGCCTCTGGTTTCTCAAACTGTCCTTGTTCATTGAGGAAGTTTGATGGGTTGAACTCATTAGGGAACTTCCACTGGCCTTCCTCACTCAGCACCGAGGACAGGTTAGGGATGATAATAGTTCCCTGAGAAACATGAAATGAGTTGCAGAAGGTAAATTGAACGATTGCTTGAAATCCTCACCTTCGGGATGCTGTAGCCCATCAGTTCAATATCTCTTGTGGTAGAGTGGAACACACTCAGAGGGACAGTGTTGGCGATGCGCTGACACTCATGAATCACAGCCTGTGTGTACGGCATGTTGTGTCTGTCCTCAAAAGAGATACAAGCTTTCCCCTGCAGAATGTCATCAATCTCCTGCTGGCATTTCTCTGTGTTTGAGTCAAAATAAATATATTTAGTAAAATGGGATTATGCAAAAAGACATATAATGAGCTGCAAAGTTTAAAGTTTAAACCCTGGATGTCTGGATAAACCATGAGGTAGAGGAAAGCCGTAAGGAGTGTGTTGGATGTGGTATCAGTTCCAGCTGCATACAGGTTGAGAATGTATATTACTAGTTGATGTTCATCAAAGGAGGATTCATTGTCCCTCTGGTAAAACAATTCAGTTTAGTTAGTCCTGAATTTACACTTATTAAAACCTGTGGCCATATTACCCCAAATTAATTTACATTACATGAACTCCTGGGTGACCCCAGTGATACAAAGCACTAAATCAATTGGTTACTTTTCGTAACCCCGGCTCTCTGAAACATGGAGTGGCGTGATCCATCTATGGAAAGGGCACCCCTACTTGACCTCTGCAGAAGCTTCCAATTGCACTAAGTCTGGCTTGACACCTTTCCTCAGTGAGCATATTTGTTTTTCGTGCAGCAAGGGGGGCAAACTTGGTGGATCTCTCCACTCGATGTTTCAGAGAATCGGGGTTACAAACAGTAACCTATTGTTCTCTTTTATCATCCCGTGTTCGAGATCCACCTATGGGAGGTATAGACAACTCCCCGGTTACCCAATACACTCGCAGCGAGGCCATGTAAGCCAGATGATGCCCCTTAAGGTGGTGCTCTGCATGTCACAGAGTTTGAGACCTCACACACTGTGAGGGTGAAAAACATAGCCATGAAAAACTTGACATGTGCTAAGATGCATGCTAAAATCCTGACAAATATCCTGCACGGGAACCCCTCTAAACAAAGCCCAAGAAGCAGCCAAGCCTCTAGTGGAGTAAGCTCTGAGGCCACCTGGAGGTTGCACTCCCTAAGATTCATACACCAAGGAGATTCCACAAACCAACGAGTGAGGCGTTGCTTAGACATGGGCTTCCCGATGTTTGGGGGGCCCAAGAAACAAAGAGCTGGTCGCTTCTTCTAAAAGGGCTTGTCCTGTCGATGTAACCCCGCAAGGCACACACAGGGCATAAAGCATTCAGCCTCTAGTCCTCCGCAGAGGATAAAGGAGGAGGGTGAGAAGCGGAGTGCTCGATCAAAACACCAGTGAAAGCTGGGAAGCATTTAGGCATGAAGGCCAGGTTAGGCCTAAGCAAAACCTTATCCCCATTGAGCGAGAATTTAGTGAACGAGGAATGAAAAGAGAGTGCATGCAAATCACACGTTTGGTGGAAGCCAATGCCAGAAGCAGAGCTGTCTTTAAGGACAGGAGTTTAAGGGAGAGTTTAAGGGCCTTAAAAGGCCGTTGGGCCAGCAACTTTAGCACCATGGAGATCGATAAGGTCCTGCAAGAAGCACAAAATATCAGCAACTGAGCACAGATAAAAAATGAGCTGGTGCCTCCCGCACCACTCCTTGAACACAAGCCAATTGCAATCATAAAAGGAATGTGTGAAAGAGGCCCTGGCATTCTAAATTGTGGCAATAACATGAGGGGGAAGCCCCAAAGTGTTTAAATTTGCCCTCCCACGGGCCAGGCACAGAGAACCACCCTTTCTGGGTAAGGATGGTAGATCTCCCCGTTTGCTTGGGCCAGGAGGTCCTTGCGCAATGGGAGGGGCCATGGCTCTGCATATAGAAGAGAATTATCTCTGCTTTCTGCTCTCTGCCACCCAGGTGGAACCTTGGGCCACCTGGGTGCTATGAGGATCAAAGACAAACCCTTTACTTCCACCCTGGCCAGGGTTGGGGTTATCAGGCAGAGCGGAGGAAATGCATAGAGCACGTTGGGCCATGGATAAGCCAGTGCATCTGAGGGGGGCATCCTCGTCCTGTAGCAAGAAGATCATAGGACAGTGGGTGTTTTTGCACAAGGCAAAGAGATCGATGGCCCCCTGGACGAACCTCTTCCATAGCAGCCCCACTATCTGAGGGTGAAGCTGCCAATCTCCGTAGAGAGGGTTGCCCCTCGACAAAAGGTCTGCGCCCCTGTTCAGAATTCCCGGGACTTAAGTCGCCCGTAACGACAGAAAATGTCGTCTGCTCATACCAAAAGCTTGTGAGCTTGTTGCAGCACACCAGCACATGCTGCCCCTGCAAGCAGGGCAGGAAATGACTCAGAGCCTTTCACACAATAAGGAGCTCCAAATAGTTTATATGGGCTGAGTGAAGTGTGTTTGGCCACACACCATTCACAGATCTGCCCTCCTGTGTGGCTCCCCACCCGGTTATGGAGGCATCTGTTGTTACCACTTTCCACAGCATGATCACCCCGTGAGGGGTCCCATGCGCGTAAAACTCCGTGCCTTATCATGACATAGCAGCAAAGATCATGCAATGGGCTGAGATGAAGAGATAAGTCCACTTCATGAAAGCCCTCATTCTCAGAAGGCCTATGCCAAGACATGGACAGACGAAGCCATAAGACCCTGTAATCTGACACATGTGCGAAAATATGACATTCTGAGCGGGAGTAAAATTGCTCTTGCTCACATTGACTCTGAAACAATGGCTACAGTTCTCAGGAAGGTTGATAGCTTCTTGTGCATGTTTGGGATGGGAATTCCTAGAGGCGATGAGAGCTTCGCACGCAGCCGGGCAGGCTCATGACAGGTTGTCTACCGGTGTAGCCGGTGCCGACTTAGAAAGCACCATGAAAAAGGTTATGAAGTAGGCTAATAAAAAAGGTACAAGCGTGGGCGCCTTGCAAAGGTAACCTAGCTAGGGACGAGCACATGCCACTTGCAATCATAGAAGGAATGTGTGAAAGAGGGCCTGGCATTTTAAATAGTGGCAATAACATGAGGGGGAAGCCACACATTGATCGGAAGATGTGTCCTCCTGAAGACAAAATAGTGCTGTGCAATAACCAGGAAGGTGTGAGGTAGGATTACAGAAGTGGCGAGAAGCGATTGTCAACTGAGTAAAGGTAGCATGTGCAGGTTCCTTATCCACTCAGGTAAGGGTCGTTCCCTAACCTGCCATTGGGCACACGCTCCTGTCTGTCAAGCCACACTTACTGCAGTTGGATGCTTCTGCAGAGGTCAGGTACGGATGCCCTTCCCATAGGTGGATTTTGAACGCGAGTAAAAGGTCATTTTTATTCACTCATGAATAAAAAGGAACGAATGATTTAACAAGTACAGTAACAGTAATGAATTACATTTACTTCATTATTGTCCACCACTGTTTTATTACAAAGACTACATTTCTAACACTTTCTGCTGGTGTGTAGTATTACAGGGACACCATAAAGAATGCACTTCACTAACTTAAATAAACCGAAGAATCCATTCCTTTAGTCAGTGACATTAAGACAAATTACAGAAATACAATTTAATTGAATTGAACCAGAAATATTAGATATTCACTGCATTACCACAATTAATCTTAAACCCACACAAAAACATACCGACTCAAGTTCATCCAGATAGCAGTCAATAAAGTCAGTTGGCTCTCCTCGGACTCTTGTTTTCTTGTGTTTTTCTATCATGGCACTTGCCATTTTTTTATCTGCTTCGTTGTTCGTGAAGACTTTCTTGAAGGGAAGAGGCAGGGATCTCAACAATGGGAAAGTATCATAGATCTACAAGAGAATTAAGAGTTTATTTTCTTCAGATTTGTCCTCAATAATAATTTACATAAATTCGTTTGATCTATTTCTTCATGCCTACATTTAGTTTTAACAACAGTTCAAATGCAGTCAGTGATGAGGTGATGATATAATGTCTTACCATTGACCAAGGACCATTAATAAGCTTGGTATTTTCAGTAACCCTTGCAATATATTGTTTAAGGGTTTCGTTCTCATATTCATAGCGAATCCCAGACAAAACCAGGTAAATAATATTTGATGCTGCGTTGTGGAAAAAAGTCTGAGGATTCAAGGTGCTTCCTGCAATTACAAAATCGAAGTTCATCAGCATGTTTTTTGTTTTTTTGTTAATTATATTTTAATTATCATCAACAGAAACTTGATAAATAAGGAAACAAGATAATACCAGCATGCTTCTCTAATTTGGCAACAAGGTGTTCGATTTCCGCCAAAATCCTGTTCTCCATAGATTGTTTCCCCAAGCCAAAGTTCCTCAAGGTCATCAGAGCAAAGCGCCGATGCTCCTTCCATGCAGGGCCATAATCAGCCATTATGACTCCTGTTACAATTCAGGCAAGTCAGTAACTGTATTTCAGTACAAATTTAATCAAAAGGAGTTTTAGTCATCATGCTTGTTTATGTACAATAATTGTTCGTAATCTCACCTTTTCCTTCGGTCATATGGCTAATTAGAATGTTTTGTGGGCGTCCTGAAAAGTCTGCAGATTTGGTCACCAGAGCTTCTTTTATCACCTTAAAACCGTTAAGAACAACAGCTGGGTTTCTTCCCAGATAGAGTCCAAAAACGTTCCCATAACGTTCAGCCAACTAAAAAAAATTTGTCTTTATTAATTCACTTATTTTTAAAGGTCAGTTATGTTCTATATAAGCAGCATTTATAAACTGGTTTTAAATCCAGATTCAAAATATACTAGGTCTATTTTTGCAATAGAGTTTATTATAAATATTATTATTTACTAAGGCTATTAGCTACAGTAATGAGAGACATAGAAGAGCGGTAGATCACTAGGATTGTTAATAGACACATATATTGGCAAGTTGGTTGGCTCAAACACCTTGTTTTAGTCTGGTACTACTGTACAATAGGTTCACAAAGACTAGAGTGATCTACAAGACCAAGAAAGAAAGAGCCAAGACTGATACACTGAGACTAGGCAATGGCTAATATAGATGTCAAAAGTTATTGGTTACATTTAAAGTGATACATCTACATAAAACACAAATTCAACAATTTTGCCAAACACTGACAGCACAATTTATTTGAGTCAGCAAAAAAACAAAAGTAATTTCTTTGTGAACTAGGTTTGGACTTCATTAGGTAACAAAGTTAAATTAAATTTTGTTTTTAGATTTCCTAAGATATTTTCATGCAATAATCATTGTGTAAATGTATTCTTCTGGACTGTATAATTGACGTTTTCCATTTAAATGTTTACAGAAAAATGCAACACTAATAAATTATTACAGCTAAAACAAATGTTTATAGGAACATTTCAACGATAAACACATTTTTGAGTTCTGGATCAGATATAACACAATGACATACCATTTTAAAGTCTTTCAGAGGATTTTTGATGTTTATATCAAGAAGACTGCCAAATATAGGTAGCGGTTGGGGTCCAGGTGGGAAGTTTTTGGGCCTCTGGATCCAGACTAAGTGGAAAATAAGAAAGAGAAAAAAGCCTAAAAGAATTAAGGAACCCAACATGATGGCTGCTGTACCACTGATCTATAGACTGCTGCTGCATGAAGACCTTTCACTGTATCACTGTATCAACACTGTATGAAAGCTGTTAATCATTTACGGAGTGGTTGTTGCCCGTTCTGTGTGATGCAGAGTTTTATAAAACATTAAACTTAATTTTTCTTTTTTATCTTATGTAAAAAACAGAAAGCTTATGCATTTAGTCAAAAGGACAAGGACAACCACAGTACACCACTGCAAATAGACTGATAGACTCTTGAGATCTCAGGATATACAAATGGACAATTCTTGTCTAATCATGTGTGAATAGACAGCAAGGTCTCTGACACCACCTATAACCTATATGATAAGACATAAGACCCATAATAAGACAAATATTATGGCACATTTCCACTGGTAGGTTAAAGATTCACAAATTTAGACTCCAAATTCCTGCAACAAGTCGAGACCAAGAAACCCTATGAACCTCAGTACAGTAAACCCCCTAATAATTCGCGGTTCAGAACTTGCGGCACGGATTTGCGGGTATCCGGATGTTCAGGAATGTTAGGAATAACCTTTTAAACTATGTTTGCACTAACAAATTTCATACAATTATTAATTGTGGCTTCGGGGGTGCGTTTTTCAGATCTCCAGGGGACCACTGTATAGCCTGATTTTACATCTCAACAACCAGTCAATCATTCTCAGAGGTACAAGCGAATGGTATGTCTACAGCAATAGCTATAAAGTCCATCCGAGTTTATGGTCCTCCATCTATCAACCCATATTGTATTACATGAAATTACTGCAGTACTGCAAAAAAGTGGAAAAATATGAAGACTATAACTTAGACCGGCATTATGACAATATAAAGCACTACCAGTTTGTATTTTTCCAAGGAATTGCTGGTATTGGGAGTTATTGGGCTTCTGGATCCTGATTAGGAAGAAAAAAGGTGGAAACAAAATACTACAAGTGTCAAGGAGCCCAAAATGATGTATGTCAGAACACTGTCCTGCGGACCTCTGCTACACCGAGACCTTTTGCTTAGTCAAACTGTGCATCCTATCAATCATTGACACAGCTGTACTGTAATGTCAGTCTAAAAGGTTAAAAAAAATGCAACCTATAACTAAAAGAAACTCCTTTGAGGGTAATTTAATTGCATTTACATGTATGGTATTCAACAGATACCCTTTTACCAGGAATTTTATCAATAAACACATCCTTTTATTGGTTCTGTAGGTCATTGGAAACTTTGTTTGTTCGCAGGGTGTTTTGTCTTTCATATATATATATATATATATAAATGTTCACAGAGTTGTTATGAAAGAAGGATTGGCCATTTTGGTTATATGGGGTGCTCAATGTCTGATCTCACATAGAACTATCGGTTTTCTCCCAATAAGTTGATATAGAGCCTATTATGGTAATGTTGTTAATAAGAATTTGAAAAGAAATAAGTTTTTAATAAATATTTGTCAAGCTTAAAAAAACTAAAAGCTTAAAACAGAGCGAGCATTTGACACTGATCGGTTTAACGTGAACTGGTTACAGCTGGCATCTGATAGTTTCAAAACAATCTGTGATACTTTGAATCTCTTTCAGTTAGTAGAGACTCCTACCAGACCAAATTTAAGGGGTTTCCTAAAAAGTCCACATTAATTGATCTTATTTTTAGCAACACTCCCCATAAGTACTTCTTAGCCTCAGTATATGCTAATGATGTTAGTGACCATTGCATCATTGCTACAGTTAGGGATACTAAGTTACCGAAGTATAAGCCTCGTGTTATTACAAGGCGATGTTTGCGGCATTTTACTGAGCAAGGTTTTCTCTGTGATATAGCACTGTATGTCTGGGACAGGATATTCCTTATTCCCGATGTTGAGTCTGCTTGAAAATTTTTTTTATGAAGGTTTAATATCGTCTATCAATAAGCACGCACCGTTTAAAAAATTCAGAGTTAAAGGTAGAAATAACCCTTGGTTTTCTGAAACTCTATCTGCTCTTATTTGTGAGCGTGATGTTGCGTGGGCAACAGCTAGACAATCCAACTCGTGCTCAGATTGGATCTGTTTTAGGCAGCTTCGAAATTGATGTACAGCTGCTATTAGAAAAGCTAAGGCTGATTATTTTATTGCAAATACTGCTAACTCAAATAACCTGAAGAAATTTTGGCAGAATATAAAACAGCTAAGAGGAAGTAAGATTAGCTCTAGTTTTCCTACATGTATAAATATGGATTCCTCTAGTATTTCAGATAAAGAGCAGATGCTCAATTGTTTTAACAATCATTTTGTTGCATCTGGCACTTTGTTCGACACTCAAAATAATACATGTCTGGATTGTAACTTAGACTTTAGGAATGCAGAAAGTCATTTAAAAAAGGAGGAGTTCAGGTTTAAACAAATCAAGAACTCAGATGTTTATAAAGCACTCAAATCACTAGATACAAATAAGTCACCAGGCCCTGATCATGTGGATCCCTTATATCTGAAATTAGCTGCAGTTATTATTACTTCCCTATTAACTTAAATTTTTAATCTCTCACTAAATACTGGGGTTCTTCCGGAAATATGGAAATCAGCTTTTGTATCACCTCTGTTAAAAGGGGGGGATCCTGCGGAGTTAGATAAATACAGACCAATTTCAAAGCTTTGTGTTTAAACTAAGATTTTAGAACGTTTTGTTAGTGAACAGCTTACTTGTTATTTGAATACAATAAGTGTTGTCTATAAATCAATCTGGATTCCACAAAAATCATAGTACCACAGCTGTTTTGAAAGTTTAAAATGACATAGTGGGGTCAATTGATAAAGGTAATTTCTGTGCCTCTCTTTTTATTGATTTATCTAAGGCTTTTGACACGGTGGACCATGACATACTTTTGCATAGATTGAAAAGTGTTGGTTTATCAAGTTACGTAATTTCTTGGTTTCAAAATTATTTAAGTGGAAGAACTCAATGTGTCCAAATTGAAAGATGTTTATCTGGTTCATTAGTTACTGCTAAAGGTGTGCCCCAAGGATCTGTGTTGGGGCCCCTTTTATTCACTATTTAAATTAACAGTCTTGATCATGCAATACAAGATGGTTAATCTCCATTTTTATGCAGACGACACTGTCCTGTACTGTAGTGCTTCCTCTGTGCAGCAAGCTCTGTGTAAACTTCAGGTAGCTTTTAATGTCATTCAGTCACGGCTTTCTAATTTAAAGCTTGTTTTGAATAGGGAGAAAACTAAATATATGGTGTTCTCGGGTTCAAAGAAACTCGGAGGTAATTTGATTTCTCTTCAAACACTACAAGGTTCAATGATTAAATTAGTCAAAGAGTACAAATACCTTGGCATCATTGTCGATGATGCTTTATCATTTGGCTCTCATATTACCCAACTGAAGAAAAAATTGAAAATTAGGCTTGGGTTTTATTTTAGGAACAAGATTTGTTTGTCATTTAATGCGCGAAAGAAATAGATTTCTGCTACTTTTTTATCTGTACTTGATTATGGTGACGTAGTATATCAGTTTGCTCCAATCTCTATTCTCTCTACCTTAGATGCTGTTTATCATGGTGCCCTAAGGTTTATATTAAATTGTAAATCTTCTGTGCATCACTGTACCTTGTATAAAAGCGTGGGCTGGCCCTCTCTGTTCAGTAGGAGAAAAATTCACTGGTACATAATTATTTATAACGCTATCTTGGGGATGTTACCTTCGTACCTTTGCAGTTTAACGCAACAGAAATCTGTTACGAAATACTCTTTACGCTCTCAAAACAGCTATACGCAGTCAGTTCCTTTTGCTAGAACTGAACTGGGTAAGAAATCTTTTGCGTACGCAGCACCGTTTGACTGGAATCTTATCCAATCAAAATTGAAGTTGCTAAATCTTCTCTCCATGGACCAGTTCAAAGTAGCTATTTGGCAACTGGAAGACGACTCTGTGAAATGTAACTGTTTTTAAACTTTGTTTGTGAAATGAAATTGTTTTAACTGTGTTTGTGATGTGTAAGTCTGTAACTCAATGTATTGCTGCTCATCTTGGCCAGGTCACTCCTATGAATGAGATTTTTAATCTCAGTGAGTTTCTACCTGGTTAAATAAAGGTAATAATGATCGGTGACATGCTGCGTTTTTGACCAGTTAAGTTGTTATCCTCATAAATAAAAAAGGAAGAACTGATTTTGCAAAGTTTGACAGAAAGTTTCACTTTTCACGATCCGTGAGCAAGACAGGAGAATATTGGCAGCTGGGACTGGAATACTTAACAACATCTGGAAGATTCTGTAAAGGCCTATTCTGTTTGCATCGATGTTCTGCTGTACTGAGAGCGTCCTCGCACAGTTACATTTCATTTGGCGTCATTTGAAATGCACATCCAAAATGTTTTTATACATTTTTTTCTATATCTATATAGTGCAACGTTTTGTACATCTTAGCCTTAAAATGTTATGAGGAATTGTTTTAAAAATGTCTATCCACATTGCCTTTAATTTTAACTTCAAATAGATTTTAAGGCATCGTGATTTTCTTGTCTCACTTGACAGGCAGTTTTGGTAATTTGATCAGTTGACTGTGGGTAAGATTTAATGATTCTGATTTGACTATGTAAATTCTTAGGCGGAGACACCCATAATATATTCACTGTCTAATGGGTTTGGAAGCATTTGTCTGAGTCTGAGCAGAGAGAATAGCCCTGTATTCTTCTCTTTCCAGCAGTCCCATAAATAAAATATAAGGAACCCCATCCACTGGCAGCTACTGTAGGTGTATTAGTGGTTTCTTCATATCATTTGCAGTTCCTTTCATTCTCATTCGACAATATTTATTTTTTTGGCAATATACTGGTCTGTATTTGAGGTATTTAATTTACCTTTTGTGGTTAATTATTATTATTTATTATTTATTTTTAATTATATACATTATCTGACACACCAGCAACAAATTTCCAAATGCACACGTTATCATCTCCAGACCTTTTATCTGCTTACTTGTGAGTAAAATAATGAGAGATAACATACAGCTGATTACGGAAAAGCTACGAACTCAACAGGATACAGATAAGTGTTAGTAGTTTTAAATATTAAAATACACACATACACACACACACACACACACACACACACACACACACACAGAACAAGGTTTTTATGATTTGAAAGAGAGGCTTTAATGAGTTTCTCATCATGTTCAAATCAACATTCCACGTAATATGTGAGCTTCTTAACAACGTCTGTCTCCATATTACATTTTGGATCATTTATTAATGTTTATTGTGAAGGCATTTCTCTAGCTGGATGTCTGAGCCTGACTTCCATCCTGTACGGTTTGGGTGCAATTGTGATTCCAAACACAGGAGTGAAATCTGGTTCTCCTGCATCTTTAGGCCAAACGAACCGGAAGTGGCGCAACAGCGTGACCAAAATGAGGAAGAGCTCAGTGCGAGCCAGACCCTCACCCAGACACATACGAGCTCCTGCACATATAGAAAAACACATAGTTCACATATAGTATTTAGTTATTTAGATATAGATAGATAGATAGATAGATAGATAGATAGATAGATAGATAGATAGATAGATAGATAGATAGATAGATAGATATAACAATACATGAGGTAGAATGTTGTAATGTGCGCAACAGTAAGATAATGTGCTGCAGTAATAGCAAGTACTTGAATGCATAAATTGTGTACTGTGGTTTACAATATTTCTCACCAGCAGAAAAGGGTATGAAGGCCTCTGGTTTCTGAAACTGCCCGTGCTCATTTAGGAAGTTTGATGGGTTAAACTCATGAGGAAACTTCCACTGGCCTTCCTCACTCAGCACCGAGGACAGGTTTGGGATGATAGTAGTTCCCTAAAAAACAGTGAATGGAAAACATGAAATGAGTTACAGAAGGTAAATCCATTGTTTGAAATCTTCACCTTTGGAATGTTGTAACCGATCAGTTCAGTATCTCTGGAGGTAAGGTGGAACACACTCAGAGGGACAGTGTTGGCGATGCGCTGAGACTCATGGATCACAGCCTGGGTGTACGGCATGTTGTGTCTGTCCTCGAAAGACACCTGAGCTTTTCCCTGCAGAACTTCATCAATCTCCTGCTGGCATTTTTCTAGAAAACAATGTGTTTGGCTTTGTTGGGAATCAAATCAAACCAATTAACGCAACATTTTAGCATTATAATGAATGGCAATGAAGTCAAGTTTAAACCCTGGATGTCTGGATAAACCATGAGGTAGAGGAAAGCTGTAAGGAGGGTGTTGGATGAGGTATCTGTTCCAGCTGAATGCAGGACTAAAATATACATTATGAGTTGCATTTCATCGAAGGTGGATCCATTTTCTTTCTGTTTAAAAACAAGACAGTTCAGTTAGTCCTGATTTCAGCAGCTAAAGACTTTCATATCGTTTGGGTTCTCGATAGTGGAATGTTACAGAGATCGAAACTGCTACCGTATTCATAAAGTTTAAAAGAAGGTCCGTGATAATTATAATATAAATCAATCAGTCATATTTTCACATAAACTAAGTTGATTTGTGGAAAAAATATGATAATAGGATAAAATTATAGCCATAATAAATCATAGTACTTTGGATACGTAAGTACATTTGAAGGCAAAAACTTTGTATCTCTACTTTAACACAACTACAAGCTTTGTGAACTTCATCCACCACTGAATTTCACTCATTAAAGAGTAGCTTCTTTTTTGTTTTCTAACGACTGTAACCACTGGGTAACTCACTAGAGATCTAAGTCTATATCCAGATCTTTGTAAAGATCCAACATCACCATCACAATGGTTAAAATACTTCAACAACTAATATTCAACAAACTTTTAAAAGAATATTATACACCAAAAAAAAACACTGACCTTGTCCTGCTCATCCAGATAGCAGTCAACAAAGTCTCTTGGTTTTCCTGGGACTCTTGTTTGCTTGTGCTTGTTGAGTAAGGCAATTGTTATTGTTTTTAGTAAGTGGGTGTTTTTAAAAACCTTCATAAAGGGAAGAGGCAGGAATCTAACCAACGGAAATGTATCATAGATCTACAAGAAGAATCCAGAAGGTTAGAATTAGCAACAGTCTGAATGCAATCATCGATCAGATGATGTGATCTGATGTCTTACCATTGACCACGGTCCATTAATAATCTTATTATTTTCAGTAAACAATGCGATATATTGTTTAAGGGTTTTATCGTCATAGTCATAGCGAGTACCAAACAAAACAAGGGAGATGATGTTTGATGCTGCGTTGTGGAACAAAGTCTGAGGATTCAAGGAGCTTCCTGCAAATAAAGAATCCGATTAAACGGGGCATAAAATCCAATATTGGAAAATGAATTCGTTATACCAGAATGTTTCTTCAATTTTCCAACAAGGTGTTCAATTTCCCCCAGAATCCTCTTCTCCATCGACTGTTTCCCCAAACCGAAGTTCCTCAAAGACATAAGCGCAAAGCGCCTGTGCTCCTTCCATGCAGGACCGTAATCAGTCATTAGGATTCCTGTTACGGTTGACTCGTGTTAGTAACTTAATTACGGAGTCGGAACGTGTCAGTACTCATCTCAGGAACACTTGATATCTCACCTTTCCTTTCAGTTATATGGCTGGCTAGCAAATCTTGTGGGCGTCCTGAAAAGTCTGCAGATTTGGTCACCAGAGCTTCTTTAATAGCTTTTATACCATTAAGAACAACAACAGGATTGCGCCCGAAATACAGGCTGTATATGCTCCCATAACGCTCAGCCAGCTACAGATAAACAGAAAGGAGTTTTTTTATTGGAGACATTCCTAACAAACGTTTGTCCAAGTCTCAGGAGTTTTATTATTTTTAATATTATACTGTTTATACATGATGAAAACTGGTAATACTGGTATTATAGTACTGGCTCGTTGGTCCAGGGGTATCTACTGCATGCAGGCTCAATAAAAGACCACTTACCTGTTGTATTGCAATATTATGAATGCAAGTGATGGATAAAAATCAATCAATGTTTGAGTCATTAATATCATTCAATTAATAGATCAGTGTGCTGAGAGTCACATTCGAGTCTTTACACATAAACTGTGTTGAGTTGAGTTGAGAGTCTTGTGATAAAAATGATAATAGGTACATTATAGTTATAATAAATCACTACTTAAAAACATTTAAAGACAAATACTTTTGTACTTTTACTCAAGTGAAAGTTTAAAGGGACACTTTTACTCGAGTCACATTTTACTAAATGGATATATTTTAACTCATGCTTTGGGTTCTTCATCCACCACTGGAAACACACTCATTGTAGTCATTTGTTCTAATGCACCTAAGACTCAGTTTCAATTATTTCCCAGACTCGCATATTATGTCGAAATAACAACATACCAGTTTGAAGTCGTTCAAAGGATTGTTGAGATTTAGTTGTAAAAGGTTGCCGAATACGGGCAGCGGCCACGGCCCGGGTGGGAAGTTCTTGGGCCTGTGGATGGCGATTAAGTAAAAGAAGAGGAAGATGCAAATCCCTAAAAGAATTAAGGAGCCCAACATAATGACCGGCATGCAGTTATTCTGTACACTTCAGCTACATCAGAAGCTTTTGCTGAAAGTCTCGGTGGCGTGGCAGTGATTCCTGTCAATCATTTACTCTGTGAATTATGTTTCGTGTCGTGTATCATATAGAACAGTTGAAGTTAATGATTTATTTTGTATAATTTCATTTTAAACAACTGCAACTGCATTTTTTTACTTGCTCTCCACCGACCAATCAAATATTTGTGGAAAATATCAAAGATCTACTAGCTCATAGTTCTACTAGTTATAATGATAAATAACCTGAAAAACAAATATCACTCTCTGGAGGGGAGAATTCATTTACATCTATATGTTATTTGGTAGACGCTTTTGTTTTTTTTCATGGTTTCTACCAGTAAACTCATCCAGATATTGGTTTTACGAAAGTAACATATGAAGTATACCATCTATCTAAAGACTCTGTTCTTGTGATCTTAACTTAGAAGGAGGAGATTTTTGCCCAAACATCTATAAAGATAGAGACAGAGAGGTCTTTGACATCACCCATCACCTACTCACAAGGCTGTTCTGGCACTAATCCAGATCTACAAACACAACCTCAGTACAGCTTACCTTAAATCCCCCCTTAAAGCTTAGCATTATACTATATTACTATATATTCCATAATTAATCCATAAATAAGGATTTATGATTTTGTTTTCTAAAATAAAATATTTGGATTGTGTCAGGAGGAGAAGCTGTTGAAGAGAACGGCATCATTAAGCCAGTAGACATGGACCTATCCAACATTCAGCAGGAGCATAACGAGACAGTTTTGCTCTTCATCTAGTCATACAAAGATGTTTGATCCCGAGCATCACACCCTAGAGTCTCAACAGATGAGCCAAGGGTGAGACGCTGTATCCAGTAAGACATGTCGTTGGATCGCAACAAGCTTTTCATTTCTTTTCATCTTTGAGGACAAAATAAACCACATGGAAATGAAGATCCTGAAGTAAACCTGTGCTGCAGAACTAAACATGTACTGTGATTTCTTTACCTCAGTAAAGAACTTAACGATGGCAAGATGGAAGACAACGTCTTCTTCCCCATCCACAAAATCGCTCTGTTCCATCCTGGAACTTGCTTCATTTCACCAAAAAAGACCATTCTGGGTACTAATTACAGCTCTTCTGCTGCTGCAAGTGTACCTGGAATGTACCTAGCATGCTTGATAATTAAGACATAGTAGAAAGCCACATCGTCTTCTCTTTCCTCAGACACGCTCTTTTAGATCCTGGAACTCCAAACCTGAGAAGGTTCATTAAACAAGATCATCACTGGACTGAATCTAGTAATCGTGACGGTGAAGTACTCCCCAAGGTACTCTACAAGGATTTTGGGTTCTGCTCCTCCTGGTGCTGATGTATGAGGACACCATCTCTGAATCGCATTGGAAGTCCTATCTGTGTCCTTCATAGTCTATTTCAGATTCCTTAAGCAAAAAAGATAATTTTGGATACTAATTTCTACTCTTCTGTTGCTGCAGGTTACCTAAGTAAACCTCAGAAATACTCCGTCATACGTCCAAGTCAACATTTTAAAACTTTGGCCATGTTTAGAATGAGAATCCAACTCTTTAACAGTGCAAATAACTCAGAATGCATGAAATAGCATTAGATCCTCTCCATTTATGAGCAAAATATTTGTGCTCTTAATATGTCTCGACTGGAACCACCTTCTCTTAGAATGAGAAGTAAGTACACTTCAAGGCTCTTCTCTGTTCTGGCACCAAAGTGGTGGAAGGAGAGCAGCAGAGTCCCTGACTATCTTCGAACGAGGCTGAAGACCTACCTTTTTTTGAATTACTTAATTTAACAATTTCCAAGTTTGTAGAATTCTAGGGTTATATTTATATTACGTTTGTAATCTTGCGTACCAGTGTAGATTTTTTCATTACTAGGCGTCTGCTAAATGCCGCAAATGTAAATGTCTCTTTAACCGGGGGTCCGCGACCTCTAGTGGTCCGCGGCGGTACTGCAGGGGGGGGGGGCGCTAATTCATTCCGTTGAATTACAAATAATTTTTTGTTATAAAAAATATTATAATAATCACATTACAGTTCTATCAAACTTAAAGCTGATGTTCATGTTAATGTAACAAGAAAATGTATGAAACTACAAATCTATTAAAAATAAAAGACTGTGAACAACTTAATAAATTGTGATTTTAATGTAAAATGTGTTTGTTATGATGCATAGATTTTTTTTTTTACGATTTTAAAATATATGAAAACATACAAGCATGAAGATCCGCTGATGATCCCCTATGGCGACCCCTATTGGGAGCATCCGAAAGAAGAAGATGAAAATATACAAACAATGATACATGTACAAGAACAACAAGGTTCTGATTGTCACAACATAAAATAACTAGCGTGTTATAAATGATTTCTATTAATATAAGTGGCTGTATTTAACATTTTTTTGCTGTAGAACTCACATAACCAGGTGATGTTATACCCTAACTCGACCAGAAGATGGCGCCAAAGCAACCATAACGAGTAGACGCAGGCTGCGTGACGTCAATAAAACGCGACCGCATCAAACTCACGTGTAGAAGAGAAAGTGCAGTACGGATCTGCTCTCTCAGGAAACCTTACTTTTAATAGTCCACATGCAGTTCAGAAACACGGGTTCAGTTTAAATTGTGCTTCTGGTTTTTGTGCCTTTATTTATTTATTCTAAAGACATGGCGACAGATGCAAAGAGACGAAAGGTAAAACACACACACACACACACACACACACACACACACACACACACACACACACACACACAGGGTTTTAACATTTTAAAGTGGGCTGTAATGTAAGTGATTTTTTTATAATTTGATAATTGTAGTGTTGTGTAATGGTCATCACAATTACACAATTACAATTACACACATCAGTGCAATTACACACATCATCACCACATCAGTACAATTACACACATCATCATCACAATCATTAAATGTTTGGAATTGTGCAAATATTGTCTGTGTAACTGTGTGTGATGAGTGTGTGATTGTTATTATCACAATTATATAATTATTGTGATGATTGTAGTGAGTGTGATGTTGGTAATGGTGAGTGATGGTTGTAATGCTTGAAATTAATGATTGTGTGATGGTTGTAATGGTGCGAGATGATCGTGTGGTGATGTTTGCTGTGCAGACGGAGGATGGAAGCTCTAATGCAGATTGCAGTGTGGATGAGCCTCTAAACAACTTCCTAAAGTGGTGCACTGAAGTGAACCTGAACCTCAGCAATAAGGTAAGCAAAACATCTCACATACATACAGACGTGGATTGATTCATCGGTTTTTGGCAATTAATCGGCACAATAGTCGATTGCTGGAATCAGCTATCAGCAAAAATCCATACCAATAGTTTTTCCGGGTTGCGTCTGTTGCTGTCATTGTGACTAGAGGCGAATCACTGACACCAGACGCTGTTTGTTTTTACACACGAGACGGCGTGCTGCATGGAGAGCGCTATATTAGATGGATGGATGGATGAATAGATAGATAGATTATTTAGTACATTTACTAACAGTATACATGGTGATCGGATGAAATGGTAAAGACTGGAGTGGATGATGAATTTATTTTAAGTATATTTCTGTCACAGTTGTGTGTCATTGATAAGGTACATTGTTAATTGACAGCTCTTCTGTTGCTGCAGGTGTTCCTCAGTAAACAAGGCACAGCAGCAGGGTATGGCATGCTCGCTAAAGAAGACATTGAGAAAGGTCACATCCTTTTCTCCATCCCCAGACTGGCTCTCTTACATCCTGGAACTTCCAGAACGAAGAAGGTCCTTGAAGAAGGTACATCGCTGGTCCGAATCTTCTTATCCATAAGGTTCTACTTGAGGTACTTAGTGCCTTTTTTTTTTTTTGTTAGGAAGGAGCTGTTTGGAGAGTCCGTCCAGCTGGGTTCCTCTCCTCCTGGCGCTGATGTACGAGTACACCTCAGCCGAGTCGCACTGGAAGCCCTATTTGAGTCTGTGGCCTGATTTCAGGAAGCTGGACCATCCCATGTTCTGGTAAAGAGCTTTGAAGCATTATTGTGCAAATGAAGTGAACGGTGCCAATAATTGTGTATATTTATATATTTTAATTTATATCTGTTTATATAAACCTCTCCTTTTTTTCCTGTTACTTTTAGTTTTTAGTATCGTTACTTTTACCAGGGGATTATTAATATTATTATCAATTTTATTATATGGTGGTCTAGTGGTTAAGACGCAGCGCTCCCACCGCTGCGACCCGGGTTCGATTCCCGGGTCAGGGGACCATCCCCAGCCACTTTCAGTGCCGGTCCCAAGCCCGGATAAATTTATTATTATTATTATTTTCAGTCTCTGCTTATTTGCAATTTTTTCCTGGTGTAACGTGGAAATTTCCCCACTGTGGGAGAAATAAAGGTTTATCTTATTAAATCCTGTTGTATTATATCAAATCGAGAGATTTAGAAGCACATGAGTCTAAAAAAGAAAATGAGCAAATCTGTGAGTATCTCTGAGAGACAGATCTGAGAAAAATCTAAGACAAATCTGTTTTAAAAAAAAAGAAATTAAATAAATCTAAAAATGTGTGTTAAAAAAAATTAGAGATTTGAAAATATCTGAGAAATATAAAAAAATTCCCCTATGACAAATTTAAATTCACAATGGTACGTCGTTCCCTTGGTGGCATTGTAGCGAGAATAATAGTCGGTGTTGGGATCGTTTTAGGTCAAAGGAGGAGCGGGAGAAGCTGTTAAAAGGAACAGGTATCCCTGAGGCAGTGGACACGGACCTGTCCAACATCGAGAAGGAGTATAACAACACGGTTTTGCCCTTCATGCGCTCGCACCCAGAGCTGTGGGACCCTCAGCACCACACCCTGGAGCTCTATCAGAGCCTCGTAGCTTTCGTCATGGCCTACAGGTGAGCCGGGGATGGGACGCTGTACCCAGCAGGACACTTTGGCTGATGACAAGCTTTTAATGTATTCTTATATCAGCTTTCAGGAGCCAGACGAGGACGAGGATGAAGATCCTAACCCTCCGATGATGGTGCCCATGGCGGACATGCTCAACCATGTGTCTGATCACAATGCCAATTTAGAGTACACGCCGGTAATCTAATCCGAAACACTCTAGCTTTATATTAACTCTTAAATCGACAAGGGTCCAGATAATTCTTCCAAGAGGTTATTTTCTAATTTTTTCCTCCTTTCCAATAGGAGTGCTTGAAAATGGTTTCGGTGAGACCCATCAGGAAAGGTGAGGAGATCTTCAACATGTACGGTCAGATGGCCAACTGGCAGCTGCTGCACATGTACGGCTTCACTGAACCTTTTCCGGGGAACACCAACGACACGGCCGACGTCCAAATGACCACGGTGTATAACGCAGCTGTACAAGGTACAAGTTCACAGCAACATTCTCACACACACACATATATATTTATTAAATGTACTTTTATTTTTGTTGCACTTTTAACAATGAACATTGTCTCAAAGCAGCTTTACACAGATAATGTGGTGATAAAGAATTAAAGATGTTCTTCATAAGTGTAAGTTTGTCCCTGATGAACAAGCCAGTGGCAACTGTGGCCAGGAAAAACTACCTGAGATGGAAGAAACCTTGAGAGGAACCAGACTCGAGAGGAAACGCATCCTCATCTGGGTTGCACCGAATGTCCATTTATTACAGATAAACGGTGTTGAGGTGCAGTGATGGTGATCAGAAGCGAACTGTAGTCCTGAGTCAGTGTAGCAGACTGTTGGCATTAACTACAGTCCAAATCCATCCTCAAAGCTCCTGTGAGTCGGCTTTGATGAATGAAGTTTGATTTGGGAAAAACATGGATGCACTAATGTAGGATATGAAGAGGAGGCGGTAGCTTAGTGGTTCAGGCATCAGACTTTGGATCTGAACATCCTGAGTTAAAATCGCAGGGCCCTGTACTCCATAGCTGCTCAGTTGTATGAATGAGAGAAATGTTAAGCCACTCTGGATCATGGTGTCTATGGAAGTTCTAAGAGGCCATGCATTGTATTACATTCTTCCTTATTTTCTCGTGATCACAACTTGATGACAAGATCACGAGAACATTTACATTGTTTCCTCCTGATCAGTACTTTGTTTTTCAGTGTATTTGGCAGCCTGTTCTATATGCAGCATCTTGGATAATAACCATTTGTGGCAGCACGTATTATCCACGACGCGGCGTCTAAAAGATCTGTTGTGTTTGACATGAGCAAGTTCTAGAGGCAGCACGGTTTGATGACCATAACCGTTTGCCTGCCGCTGCTTTTAGAACAGGCTGCCAAGTACACTGAAAAACAAAGTACTGATCAGGAGGAAACAATGTTAAGATTTTTTTTTCTCCCGATAATAAAAATGTGTTGGTACAGTGTCCTATTCAGCATCGTATGTTTAAAAAAACAAACAAAAAAAAAAACCCCTTGATCCCAGCAATTGTTAAAATGAATTTTTTTTTCCCCAACTGTCATTTATTTGGTGTATTTTGTTGTTTAAGCGCTGATCCAATCCCATTATTTTGGCGTCTTTATTTAATGTTGGTTTCAGATCTGTGAAAGGTATAAAGCATTTTAATAGCTGTGTAGATTGTTGGGCTTTTCCTCAAACTATCCAGATATTCGAGAATGTCAGGTTAGACCCACATAAAGTTCATGTTGTTTGAACAGTTGAAATTCCTCATCCTCCATGCTGTGCAGACACAAAGACACATCTCTGATCACGATCAGTTCTGATTTCTTAACGATGGTTTATCAGTATCCTTATAGGTTTTACTAACCTACTGCACCCCTCAAAACCAATTTTGGTAGTTTTCAGCCCTTTCACCAAATTGACCCTGCTGAAACCTTTTTTTCATGACCCCAGATGTCTTCAGACATGATCGTTAAAAAAATAAGCTTCAGTGCGTCACTTATGGTAAAATCACTAGCTGCACCTAAAACAAATTGATCACAGCAGTAATTATTCCAATGGTAATTGTACCTTCTACAGGGAGTGTATACATTTCCTTTATGGAAATTAATGACTTATTAACCTGTAACATCACAATACTCCCTGATCAATTTTCCTAAATCTGGATAGTGTAACTAGAGGTCAACCGGTTTAGCCGATTAATCCCGATAGTTTTTCCGGGTTGCATTATATGGTACGAGAGCGGCCTCTAGAGGCAAATTACTACCACCATGTGTTTATTTTGAGTATTTTTATTTTTTTCTTCTTATTTCTTCTTAGGAATGTGCAGTCATTTTTCATGATTCAGTGGTTTAATAAAATGTTTAAAAACTTTGGTTATTGGCAACTACAAGCTAACCTAGCTATCGTTATTTAAATCGACTAGCGGTTAACCTTTGATTAAACAGGATGTTTGTTTATTTCCTTCAAAGCAACAAAAAATGAGGCCGAGCGGAGTCTCCTGGCACAGAAGTGGAAAATGCTGGGGGACATGGATGTAGTCAGGGACAAGGGCGTGTTCGTGTTTGGGAAGAACGGTTCACTGACTGACACAGAGCTTTACATGACGCTGAAGGTAATTTGAAGGATCCATTTCAATGCCCATGGCCTGGTAAAGTAAATAGTGTTTCCTATTAACCTGCTGGTTATTAGAACTTGGTACAAGCATAAAAACCTTCTCACAGACACTGAAGGTGCCAGAACATTAATCAGGCATCTTTATAGAGGGTCCCAGTAATTTGAATCTCTGTATGCTTCAGTAGACACACAGGCCATGCAGCTAAAACACAGAATTTGTATCCGGGCACCAAAAGCAATGAACATTAGAGCAAATGTACAGTCTGGAGATTTCCAGGTATTGAAGTGGAACCCAGTGAAACCAACTTTGTCTCTATCCAGGTGATCTCCATGAGCAAAGAGGAGTTCAGAGAATTCCAGGAGAATGAAGGCTGGGAGGAAGATGAAGGTGAGGAGGAGGATTCCAGAGCAGCCCAAGCTGTGAGTTTTGAGGGCATTCCTGCCATGGTTCCAGAGTGGAAGCGACTCCTGAACACAGCTGCAGGTCTCACGCTAAAACAGTACAGTGAGGACATGGAGTCGGATCTCAGAGCGATAAAGGAACCAAAAGCTCTGGCTAAACTCTGCCATCGAGAAAGGAGAGCGTTGGACGTTCGGCTTGGTCAGAAAAGCATCCTGCGGAAGCTTCATCAGCTCACAGAAAGTGGGACAGTGTAGTATTGTGTAGTACAACAGAAAACACCAATTAAACAGCAATAAAATCAGTGTGTGAGGTTCTCTTCATTTTGAACGTCCCATTTTAACTGCTCGCCAACTGGTTTACCACTGACCCTTCCTTGGAGCACTTTTGAATCTGACCACTGCAGACCAGGAATATCCCAAAAGAGCTGTAGTTTTGGAGATGCTCTGACCCAGTCGTCTAGACGTTACAATTTTGTCAAACTTGCTGAAATTCCCATTTTTCCTGCTTCTAACATCAACTTAATCCACCCACTAACAGGTGCCCTGATTAAGAGACCAGTGTTCTTCACTTCACCGCTCATGTTAGAAGGTCAATGTTATGCCTAAACGGTGTATAAAGTCAGTCTTGGTTTATAAGCTTTGTTCCGTTTTTGTTTTTTTTATTCACATACTAAAAAGTTCAGATTCAGTAGAACCGAGATTAGTCTGAAAAGTACAGAAGCGGATCACTCACCGGTCTGCAGATCAAGTGTTTAATGCAGCCAACTACAGAATGCATACATACAGGAAATAAGTAGCAAGAACTAAAGGCAACTAGAAATAACTACAAAATACAACACACGGACCAATACATTTACAAAACATTCAAAATCCTTACAAAATGGGCTGTATTGGTCCTCCTTTGTGTTCTGCAATTTGGATCTTTGTACAAACTGTAAAGATTCAAATTACCATCAAATTTCTGAATATTTCCACAATTTTACAAGTGCCAGGGAGAACCTCCTACCCACGGTCTTAAATCGGTGCAAAAAGAAAAAAAAAGAAAAAACGGTGACTCCATAAAGCGCCGCTGCACTCTAGAGCCGCGCGTGTGCCGAGCCCCGTCGGCTCTCCACACAGATAGATCTCCCTTTTAAACAAAAAATCCGGGAAAAAATACAAATCTGGAAAAAGAAAGAAAAAAAAAGTAGGCGGCCTGTGTACACCATTAGAATTAAATGAAATCTTGAAGGTGAGGGGGGGGGGAAAAAAATAAAGGAAGCATTAGGCAGAGGAGGGGAAGAAAAAAAAAAAAGTGCACCAGAAACGGGAAAAAAAAAAATTTGAAGCATGTATACATGCTTGTTGTCGGAGCTCAGCTTTGGCTAGCAAGAGGGAAAACGTAACGCTATATCTGCTCGTCCCTTATCTAAATATTTACATTGAAGTTCGTGTACAGACTGTTTAACAGTCCCACCCCGTTTTTGCTAACATCATCATCCCTAAATAGTTTAGCGTGGGCGAGCGGCAGTCCCTGTTAAAAGGTGAAGGTAGTCCAGTGCTGGCTGAGATGAGATGAATGGAAAGGCGCAGGGAGTCAGGTGGAGGGCTAAAGGGAAGACTGGAGAGGCGTTTCTCTTGCTGGGCTCAGGAAGGACGGTTCCTGCAGCCTAAGTGGCACCCGTGCCCTCCATCACCTGCTGGGCCTGCTTCTGTCCCATGCAGCACTGAGCCACAGACTGGAACAGCCTGCAGCAAGAGATTAACAGCCGTGTTAACACACATCACACACACTTAAGCATTTTAATCACCAGGGAGGAAAAAAAAAAAAAGCTCACTTCTCGATCTCCGGTGCACAGTGCACAAAGTCATGGCTCCAGAATTTAAAAGCTGGATTCTTGATCAGCTCGATGAAGGTGATGAGGAGTCCCCAAGGGTGTGGCCTGTTCACAATCAATCTTTCCAGTAGTACCCTGTAAAATCAAAACATGCCACACGATGCTCAACTTTCAAAAACCACAAAAAAACAAAAACAAATGTGAAATCCAGATGCACGTTCTTACCGAGTGATCTGCTCCTGAATGGCCTCGGCGTTGGCTTCAGCAAACAGGTAAAGCATGGTGCAGCTGAAGTAGTGCGTGTGGCTGTTTGGATAACGCAGCTGATTGGCTATCGCGTTCAGGAACAAATAACGACCTGCGTGGAGAAATGCACATTTTTCTCAGTTTTGGCCTTCAGTCCACACAGAGACTGCGACATAACGAAAACATAGCGTTTTCAGACGTTTCAGTGTGGATGAGCAAACGTTGGGAAACGTTTGAAACGAATGCAAACGAAAACCCCGTTTTTAAAAGACGGTCTTACAAATTCTTACATTTATGATTTTAGAGAACCAATTAAGGCAATAGTATGAAAACATTCTCAATACTTGGTGTGTCCCCCCCTCACACCCCAATACTATTTCTGACCTGGAAATAACTTAAAGGAACCCTGTAAATAATATGATACTGAACCAATAATGCCTGAACTGATGCCTACGATTAAATGTGAAATGTAGGAAATGAGAGAGTCCGCCAATTCCATACGCATGTGTCTCACCCTCAGTGTCCAGGTCCACTGCGAGATTCTGGAAGATGTCCATGTGTGCCGAGTGGGTGATGGTGCTCATGGAAGGTGTGCTGCCCTTGTTGTGGATGTGAGCGATGGCCTGGGTGCCTACATACAGCACCAGAGCGTTGATCAGCTGGATGTTGTAACGGTTCCCCGGCTCATTGGAGACCTGGAGCAAACACAAATCAGGATGAGCCGCTTTGCTGTATATTCTTTTTAAAGTATAGGAGAAGGATCAGAGAAGGATCCAGTACCTGCAGGTTGCTGCGCAGCTCTGAGAGGAAAGTGACAGGCGAGCGGGTCTTCAGGTACGAGTCCAGATCCTTCTTGAACTGAGACGGCATCACGCCGGTGAAGTTGGTGAGAATGCGTGGCGCGATGTTGATCTCGCTCAGCATGTCCACCTGGTTAAAGAGGAAAATTCATTACCATTACTAGAGCATCTGAGTAAAACTATATCCTTCACTCGTCTTCCGATTCTCTGGAAGGACATGATCGCACTACCTTGAGGTTGGGGGTGAAGGGGTCCGGAAGCCTCATGTTGCGGGGAAAGGCACTCAGGATCAGATTTCTCAGCTGGATGCAGTTGGGTGGAATCACATCGCAGAAGCCGTAATGATAATCACAGAGGAACTCTGGGAAGTCGTGCAGCAGGACCAGAAGAACCCGCAAGGTGCCCTAAAAATTACAAATGGCAGCATGAAGATCTCCATGTACAGGAAATACTACTATCTGGGAGTAATCAAGAGCATTACTGTACCTTATAGAGGATTTGCATAGGTTTATTAAGCTCGACATTCCTCAGAAAAGGGGCCAGGAACTTAAACAAGTCGATCAGCAGCTGAGCGTACATGGGCCATCCCTGCTCCAGGATAAGAGGAACAGATTAGGAACATATTTGAAATGTGGCACAAACGGCACGTTTTGCACATTCAGCAAAATGCCTTACCTTCTGCTGTGGGGTGTGTGCCAGCATTCTGGCTATAAAGATTCGATGAGAGATGAGCTCCAGCCAGGCATAGACAAAGCCAGGTGCTTTAGTTGGCCTCAAGATGTGGAAGGTGTTGCTTTATTAAAAATGAAATATTTTAATGCAGACAACCGGAACATGTTTTTTTTTTTTTTTCAGTTTTGAATATGAGAAGTAACTTATGACAAAAAAACGACAAAGCTAACAACTGTGCTTTGGGTTTAACATCTAGAACAGTAAAGAATGGCAATTTTATATAAAACTTACCAGAAAGCAGTGAGGGTCTGGAAGTTGATGGTCTCCAGGACATGCTCAGGGGCATTAAGTTCCAGCAGCAGCATGATGAAAATGCGATGGTATGGTAGCTGTTGGAAATCTGCCTGCCTCACGTCATGATCCTGGATCAACACGCCAACTACAATGCCCAAAACCTGCACACACACACACACCAAAAAGGCAATCAAACCTAAGTCTTTAATCCTTTAAAGCAAATCTCTTAAAATAACCTGCATTAATATTTGGTAAGTCCAAATCAAATTGCTGGTTATGTACTTTAACCATTTGTAACTATTTGTTTCGCACCTTGTTTAACAGGTTTATCTTTGTGACCGTGTTTGTGGCCTCTCCAGAGTGCTTGACAAGCAAAGCAATGAGGCGAACGAAAGCATCCAGGTTGTGGTAGCATTTGGCGCGAATGATGGCGGCACTGGCGGCTGGGTTGTGCTGCTGTTCGGCCTGAGCACGGTAACTGATTTCTACACACATCTCCGTGCACAGCCGGAAGAAACGAGTGATGAGGTCATCAGTCTTCAGAATGCCTTGCTGGTGCATCTGCAAAAAGGATGTGTCAAAATGTAAGTGCATTTAAAAAAAAAAAAAAAAGTGTGGGGGGGTAACAGTATAAAAAAATACTGTTATATTTAGCACATTTAAACCATTTAGGTGCTCTACCTGGCCCACAAATGCAGAGAAAGCTTTGGTGCTGTCCCTGCCAGCAGCAGCCGAGTGGTACAAATTGACCCACTCTCTTAGCAGATACTCCGCTTTCTCACGCAGGCCCGGAGGATCATCATATTCTGACGCTTGCGAGATCCCAGAGTGCATCATGAAGTTGGGTCCTCCGTGGTGCCGGTCAATCATGGCCTCATAATTGGAGCGAACCACATCCATCAGCTGGGGCAGGCTAGAAAACGACCATATTAGGCCTTGAGTTCTCAAACTATGTAAAATGCATAACTAAGCAAGCGAGTGATGAAACAAGGAACAGAGACGCACGAGTTGTAATAAGATAAAAGTAAGTTCTAACCCTTCAGGTGCATTGGCTCTGGAGTGTGCACAGGTCCTCATCAGGGTCTCGATAGTGTGGAACAGGTCCGCTTCAGTGATGTGGCTCACGCTGCGCTCGTCCACCAGCAGGAGCTTCACTAGCTGCATCGCAAAAGCTACTGCCATGTAATGCAGCCCGTTCTCCATTGACTGGGAAGAGAGATTAACAGCTAAAAGGTATAACACTCTTTTTGTAATGCAAAAAAAAAAAAAAAAAACAGGTTCTAATAATAAACATATGGCAGCAATGCATAAATGAAGCGTACCTGTGCAAGGTGTAGATCATATTGCTGCATGTTGACTAGGTGATTTCTGATCAAGAGCTCGACTGCCTCCACATTGTACTTGTATTCATCACGACACTCAATCAGGCACCTGGAGCATGTCGGCAGGTTACAAATTACACTAATGCTAGTTGGGGCGCAATTTCTTTCTACACTAAAGTGCGAGATCTTGCTGTTCTGCTCGTGTGTTCATAACTAACCTGGTGATTTGCTTGTTGCACCATTGGGGCCCATAGGCACGGCTGTCCTGCAGAGCCTTTAGCACCAGCAGGTGGCACTCTCTGTAGCTCAGAAGCAATTCAGCATCTGCACCACTGGTGGCATCCAACAAACCCTCAACCGCCTGAGGAGAGATAAAAACAGGGTGAGTAACAAGAAGGATGGGGGCAGACATGGCATGCATCAAAAGCTTTAAATCTCAACTCACTTTCTGCAGCAGGCCCAGTGCGGTGATGCCATCGCGAGAGTTTCGTGCCATCACGACAGCCTCCAGCAGGCTGCGCAGGGTCTGGGCTTGTGGGTTCATGGCCAAAGCTGGAGGAATGGCATGCAGATGCTGTTCTAAATCAGAGATGCACTTATCGTAGATGTGAGCCATGTCATCCGTAGGCCACGTCTGCTGCTGCTGATGTGTGTGAGAGAGAGAGAAGGATTTAAAGCTTTACCACGATACCCTCCAACACACACTTATTTTATGCCACATGACGAGCATATTTAATACAGCAATTAGCTGATTTTATACACACCTTCATAGGCTGAGCCAGAAATCCAGTGGGCTGAGAAAGATCGTTGCTGGGCAGGAAGCCTGGCACATTGCGGGCAAACTCCTCATAAACAGCCAGCTGCTTAGGGTCCACACCACCCACCTGCAGAGAGAAGGAAAGTTTGATCAGATATGATAGTCATTATCATAACTTGATAACGTACCTGAAGTGCAATAGTTGAAATAAAGGGGAACCTTGAGGCGGATCTGCTCTGGCATGCGCTCTGCTTGGTAAGTGAGCACCATGGGATCACAGTAGCGCCGGCCCTCCTGGCGAGCATGTTTCCTCAGCTCAAACTCCTACAGTAAAACAAACAGCCCATATTTAATGTTAAGTTTTTACAGCATACAAAACTGATTGGCTAGTACAATTTTAACCACATTAAGCTCAAGGTCTTACAGTGGCCAATCTCTTGTCCATCTCGGGTCCGGCTTTCTCCACAGCAGTCTTCTGAATGAAGCAGCATGCCAGCTCGCAGTTATCCTGAGCGATGCGATTAGCTGCCTCCTCCATCATTTCCCTCTGCTGAGGCGTCGGTGCCTGCACAACAATCAGGCAAAATAAATAAATAAACACACTAATGGTGTGCAACCGAAAGTATATTATGATCGTGTACAGTTAATAAATAATAAATAAAGCATACTCTGAGGGCAGCAGCGAAAGTGTTTTTCAGGTTGGCGGTGATGTTATTAATAAGTGGCTCTCTGCAGGTGATCATGGCCATTCCGGCAGTTAAATTGCGCATCATGTGGTGGGCGGCGACGCGCATGTGCGATTCCTCGGAATCCAGAGCAAAGTCCTTTCTGACGATCTGCTCACAGGTGGTCATGGCGATCTTGATGGAGCGGTCCACTACTGGGTGGACGAGTTCCTGCACGGCGCGTTCGATCGCCTGCCTCACGCACTGCTTCAGCTGGGGGTGTGCCTGCAGCAGCGGGATCTGTTCAGGATGAGAAACGCGTACAGGATTCAACACAAGTCGAAGGTTAATATAATTAAAAAATCCAAGACTACCGTTTCCATATTGCAGCGCATCTACGTGATTACGACCCGAATCTAGAACTTTGGCTCCAACAATGAATGATCTGTAATCTTAGACCTTAATGAACTTACATTGCCATTGATGTTAATGTGAGGGGCCAGGCCTGCTAGTGCGTACACATTGATGTCATGGTAGCTGAACTGCGGTGTGGGCGGTCCAGTGGTGGTGGTGGTCGCAGTGGAAGCAGGAGTTGAAGGAGCAGCTGTGAACAGTCCAGGGCAACAAAGTCAATAACAAAATTAAACCAGACTACATACACTAAATGAGCATAAGTACTAATTACCTGAAGTGACAACTGGCAGCATTTCTTCAGGTGGCTTCGTTTCCTTCTTTGGTGCAGAGAGCTGCTCCTCCAGATTTTTCAGCTTCTCTTTGTCTTTCAGCAGGTTCCCAGGTTTCAGGTCATTAATGTCCAGAGACAGGTTCTTACACAGCACCTCGATCTCAAACTTCAGGTTTAGCTGTGGAGTGAGAGCAGAAAAATGTACACTATTAACTTGACTGAACGAACAAATAAATAAATTAATAAAAAGTGCAACGCTTGGGAATATTGTCTTCGCAAACCTTCAGATCATGCTCCTGGTGTAGCTCAGCCAATACGTTCATGATGGCCATGGTCCAGGGATTCTGCGGTCTGAAAACCTTCAAGCCAGAGATTTTTTTTTGGGGGTTAGCAAGCTGTCTAGAAAAAAATTGTAGCTCATCTCTTGCATGTACCCAACAGCGATAGAATTCTCAAATCTGATTGGTCAGTCGGTTTTGATACCGCATGCTTATTTGTAAAATAGTTTGTTGCAGTTCTATGGAAAAGTTAATAAAAGGGAGAAAAGAGTCAGTAAAAAGAAAGTGAAAATATGAGGTTGTGTGATACATTTTCTTATTACAAGTCACCCTCAATTCCTTATACCCCCCCACCCCCACCCCCTTTTTTTTGGGAACAGAGGGAAAAGAATGAAAGAATATTACCACACTACGCAGACTTGACTCAAGGACTTTTGCCACAAACGGGACCACATATAGCAGCTCTTGCTGGCCTTTCACATAAGCCTCCAGTAAGAGAGATTTCAACTCCAAATCCTACAGAGAAACACAAGGTTACCAAAGTAAACGACAATGCGTTTACAAGGCATAATGTGTTAACAGAAAAGAAGAACTCACAGTATATAGAATGGGTTTGTTCTTAGCCAGGGTTATCATTCCAAGCCAGTGGCCCAAGTTCTTCAGCAGGGATCGATCAGAGAAATTAGCAGCTGCCTTATCAGAGGTTAGGAGAACCTAAAACCCCAACCCAAAAAAAAAAAGGACAATATATTAAGCACTGTGCTAATACTATACAAACTGTCAATGTTAGCACGTCTCTGTCTTTAGTTTACCTTAATGTTCCTGTAGGTTTCATTCAGAACCATTTTAACGAACTCTGGATTCTTCAGCGTGTCAAGAAAGTTGGAGTAGAGGCTGTGAAAGTTCGGCTCGATGCTGACACGCTTCATAACGAGGTACTGGGACACCCAGGGCATGAACTCCTCCTTCACAGTCTCCTTTAGTTCTTCAACCTATACAGATAAATACACACACCGATTTTACCTTGTATCACACAACAAGGAGTAAAGAACACAACATGAAAATGTAATAAAAAAGGTGATTTTCTACCTTTTGAGTCATATTGGATTGGGACAGGTTGTTAAAAATGAACGCTATCTTTTCCTGAATGTTCTCTGGAGGCTCCACGATCCTTTCCGTTTGGTCTGTAGCCACCAGTAGCGTGTCGATGTTCGTGGTGTTTATTGAAGGCTGCGAAGCAAAAGCAAACATTTTCCTCTTAGTTTTCTTGAAACTAGTCTTCCGTCACCACAGTTTAGGTGAGACATTGATACGCTTTCCCAGTCTCCACTCACAAAAAACTTATACAGAGATTTATCAATTTATCAGTTTGTGCGGTTCGGTTCACAGAACACAGCTTTACAAAAAAAAAAAAAAAAAAACACTCCAGGTAAAGGAACTTAAATTGTTCATCGTTTGAACCTTAGAATTTGCACCCTCGGGTTGCCACTTAAAAAAATGCCACTGCTCTTTAATCCACCAACACAAAGCATAGCTCAAAGGCTGGATTTGAAGGAGATACATAAATAAACCTTAGCTGCATTTTTGTTATTCTTTTTAGCAATTTTTGGTTTAGTGAAAAAGAAAAAAGCAGATAATTAAAAAGAATAATAAAAATCCTCGCTGGGGTTTTATTCTTAGCATTTCTCCTTCTTAAATATTACAAAAATGCATGTTTCCCAAAAAAAAATCCAGGCCTTTGTTCTTGAATGCACACATCCTGATAAAGTCTACTCACTGGCATATCCTTCTTAAAACCTACTGCAGTGGGCCTGGTGATGGTGGCAGTTTTGGCGACTGTGGTGGTCGTGGTTGTGGTGGTAACCAGGGTGCTGACTTGGCCTGGTTGAGGAGCTTTAGGAGGCTGGGATTGGGCCTGGGCCTGAGCTAGAGCCAGGCTGCCTGGTGTGGTAATGGAGCCTTGCATCTTCACTGGAGGGTCACGAGACTGCTGGCCGTACTCGATATACTGCACAGATGATGCACACTGACACGAATTAACAACCAATATATTTCAGACTTTCACAGCAATATAGAATTGTCGAGTGAATAAAATAAACCTGTTTACCTCCTGCAAATGGTGAGGAAACTGGAGAAAATGGCCTATAGAAGCCAAGTGCTGACAATACTGTGGGTAGTCCTTCAATCTACAAAGATTTAATCACAGCAATAAAAAACTGAATAACTTTACTGCAGGGTGCCATTTCCCCCCTCCCCCCCCCAAAAAAAATAAAATGCAAACATACCTGTTCTTAAACCGATCCAGTGCAGCGATACCAAAGTAATACATTTTGGAGCCATAGGGTTTGCGCAATGCTTCCAGGACATATCGCAGGGCGAGGCCAAGGGCCATGTAAGTAACCAGGCCCTTTTCAATGATGCCCCCAAACAGGCACGCGGTGATGTGCAGCTCTTTATCTGGGTACTGAGGGAAGAAACGGTACTCCTCAAAAAGATTGCGGAGCATGCAGTTAAACACCTCCCGCTCCCGCTTGATGTTCGAGTCCTTAAACCTTTGCAGCATCTCCAGCACCTGAGAGAGGCAGGTAAGAAAAATTTCAATATATACTTCCAAGTTTTTGCTACAAAAGCTTTTGCTTCTTTTTGGTGAGAAGGTGCTGTCTCACCTCATCCACAGACATGGTGGGGTGAGGGGGGTGGTTGTAGATTCGCTGGAAATAGCTGTTGGCCTCGTCGTCGATCTCTTTAGTAAAGTGCTGGTTTGCCTCGGGCCACACCTGAGAGAGGTCAGCTAGTGGCAATAAGAGAGAGCACAACGATATTTAGACCATTAGTAACAGTTATAAATATTCGAGCAGATAACATGTAGTTAAGCAAATGATTCCTAGCAAACAGCTTGTCTTTGTACATTTCTAAGAAATCATTTTGATTTGCACATAAATTCAAGCTGGTTGCTAAGAAAAATACAGCAGCAATGTAGACTGATCTGTGTTTCATTTCATGTCAGGTATGATTTTAACCCCAAACAGGGCAACATTTTAAACTGGATTTTTTTTTTTTTCGAGGAAACACAGCTGAAGCACCAGGCTCTCAGTCACACTACCACTTACAGTTCTTTAACCTACAATGCTGGAAGGTGGGCGGGTTCAGCCCTGGTGTGCTCATCTTCCGTGGGCCAAATGGGTCACTGCTCACTGCTGGCATTCCCAAGCCTGACCCAATGCCACTTAAGCTGCCTGAACTCAACGGACCTGTGTGAACAAATAATCCAGTTAGGCACGAGCAAGTGAGTAAGGGAAAGAAAAAAAAACATTTTTTTAAAGGCTAGTATTTAGACAAAAAGTGCAGAACCACAGCAATAGATATTAAACTATTAATAAAGTATTGACTGGAAAGTAATGGCTTTGTGTGGAAAGTAAAAACTGCGTTTTTACAGTGTTCAGTTCAACCACTGAAACTTGACCGAACTGCCACTACACTCACAGTCCTGTAAAACCCGCCATGATATCCAGTTTGTGCACTTTTTTTTAGCTGAACAGGTATCTAGTTTGGAATCATTTTACTTATCCTGGCTTAAGCCCATGGTTTTGTATTCACATGGTTAATCTCTTTTCCTTTTTAACGACTCACTTCACCATTCAGGCAGTTCACACTCACGTAATCATAACATGACAGAACCTGAGAAGCACTTCTGCTGAAATTGAGCTATACGAGCAAGAATGTAATGTAATGCAGCTCTCAAGTATAAATATTAGAAACAGTGTTGTGATTAAAATAAGCGTTATGAAGTTGTACCTGGGAGCTGCGAAGAGAGACTGCTGATGCCCCCGAAGGCCGTGCTGGGGTTGGGATTGGTCAGAGGTGGGAAGGCCTTGGCAGGGGACTGAGGGTTGCTAAAGGCCGAGCTCAGAGGTGTGGGGAAGCCTTGCATGTTCTGCGTGTGAGAAGTGGCTGAGCCACCCAGATTTAAAGAGCCCATTGCAGTGAGAGGGTCCACCTGGATCACAGAAAGAGAAGTCATTTAGTCATAAGAGCAAATTTATACAATACAAGGCTGAAATTCTGGCAGGAAAATCCTACCGGGGAAATAGCATCCAGACTGCTGGTGCTGGGCGCCCGGCCCTTTGGCATGACTCCTGGTGGAGGCTGGCGAGGCTTGTTCATCACATTGCTACAGTTGGCCGCCATGGTTAGGATTGTCTCAGACAGCTCTTGAGATACACTTCTGAGATAAGGAAAAAAAATACAAAGAACATTTAATATACATCACACACACGCCTTTTAAAAAAAATCTTCTGTACTACTTGCTCAAAAAAGTCCCAAATCAGTCTACTACCAGACTATCAGAATAGAGTGCATTCAGCATGAGAAGAAAAATAATCAGGTTGCCGTATTTCTCACCCTGCACAGGACTGCAGACAGGCCAGCATCGTCGCCAAGGTTTCCGGAGGCAGTTGTGCACTTTTGGGCTGGTCTTTTTCCGGAGCCAGTCCTCCCATGATGGTGGGACAGCGTCTCTTCAAGAAAGTTACGCATGCCTGAATAAACGGCTCCTATAACAGACAAAATGGTTTTAATCTCTGAGGCCTGAAATATCTCGTAGGATTTATCACACACACACACACACACACACACTTACACCATGCTCTCTGATTTTATCAGTCAGCCATTTGTCTAGTTTGAGGTATTCACGGCGGGAGGCAAGTGCAGCAAGGTCAATAACAAAGGCAAACGGAGTACCATTTAGCAGCATCGATAGAGACTGGAACACAAAAAAGAAAACAAAAGTGTGAGCTTGCTGGTTACTGAAGATGAAGGTTTAAAGAAGAGCGCAAAAAAAGCAACGACAGAACCTTCAAGTCCTGAGCTACGTCCAGGATGCGCGAGAGCTTGGCCTGGTCGTACTGCTCCCCCCTCATGTACCACTCTGCCATCGAGTGCATGATGAGCTGCCGAATAGATGGTGACTGGCCCTGAAGAACAAACAGTATCCTTATTTAAAAAAGAATTTAGATGGAAGAAAAAAAAAACATCTCAACCCTGATAATCGTTAACATTAAATAACCCTAAAGATTAAATCCCAATTTCATTTCAAAATAAAAATCACAACATACCTGCCCGTGCCAGGCATAATGTAGGATGATGGCAGAGTTGGGGTGGTTGCCCAGGAAGATGGGCATGAGCGTCGAGATGAGCTCATGGCGCAGTGTGTGCCAGGATGTGCTGATCTGCAGCAGTGCCAGCACCAGCATGTCCGGACAGTGCTTGATGGGGAAGCTGAAAAGTTGCTTCACCTGCTCGTACTGGCCCAACTCGGACAGTCGTAACAGGCTCTCTACCAGGTCCAGGCTCTTCCTGTGAGACACCATAGAACATTTAGTGTTAAGTACATTGGACAAATTTACACAAAACAAAAAATAAATAAATTGCTCATCACTTTGGGCACTATTTACTTTTACATAAAATACATTCTAATCTGCTGGTACAGACCATGTGGCTATCTCTCTGTTGTCGTCCTCAGGTGGCGCTTTGAGGATGTCAATGACAACAGCGTGACAGGAGAAATCTGCAAAGCAGAACACCTCTGGACTCATCAAGGATTGTTGAATGAAGGAGAGCTGGAAAAAAAAAATAGCCGTTAACAGATTGAAATGCCTGGTATGAATTAATTTTTTTTAATAAAATTAATTTTTCTACACAAAAATCCTACCACCTAGATGGAAACATTCTTAAAATAAACTTTACAATCTTATACATTTAAATAAAAAGGCAATTTATCCCTTACCTGTCCCTCTGCATGCTTCCATGGTCTATAGATGAGGTCCACAGGGAAGACCTCCATACCCAGGCCTCTCTGAATACCATATACAACAATCTGCAGCCCTTTACTGTCCCGGATCATGAAGCCCGCATGGTCCAGCTCGTAGGTGACCTCTTTGAAATTCAGATTGGGGTTCTGGGGAAAAAAAAAAGGTTTTACATTACAGGAAGTATAGAGGTTATTATAATTAGCAGTTTGGACAAAAGAGGAGTGAACTGGACTTACAAGTTCTTTAACAACATCAATCAGAACTTCGACATTCCAGGTGTGTGGTTGAGAGCTGTCGCTTTTGTCTTTCCCGTCGCTCCAGATGCCGCTGCCCGGTGCGGAGATGGACTGCAGAGAGAACAGGGAATTAGTAACGTTTAAAAACATGATCTACACAACACTGTGTTGCAAAGATGCTTGAAGCTACCTGTAGTGCGATTCCATCAGAGAGGCCAGAGTGAGTGCGAGCCATCATGCCCAGCACTCTGGCCACATGGCTGGCAGTCACCTCACGCACTCCATACTGCAGGATTATGTTCCTACATTCGTCGACACTGAACAGGAAAGCAAACGCGTTACACCTTCGGTGATGAAGCAAAGCAGATACGTGGACTTGAAAATGAAGTTACATAAAAAGTACCTTGCACAAAAGCCATAGCCAACTTCTTGCATAAACTCCGCAAGGGAACTCTCCATCATGGTCTTGGCTAACTCTCCAGAGTCTGGTAAAATCCTGTCCATGAGAATGTCCCGTTTCTCAGGGTACAGAAGTGGTGCAAGCACCACAGGGCAGCGCTCTTGCGGGAAATCTGAAACCCAACACCGATTGAGTAAAGAGCAAAAAATGCAGACAGAAATCTTAAAAGACCAGACCAGGATGTTGAATTTAAAAAAAAGTACCTCTGCACAGTGTTTTGAGGAAGGCGTCAATCTGTTCTTGCCCGACTCCGCTGGAGCCTTTCTGCCCAAACAGAAGGTGTGAGAGCAGCAGGTGCAGAGCCTCTATGGCAATGTCCTGGAAGCCACCTTCCTGGCTCCCTCCAAGGTCAGCGTCCACGTATGAGCGCAGGAGGTCAGGCAGCTTCTGCTTCAAGAACTGAGCTGCTACAATTCACAACGAGGAGGTGATTTATTTTTTACTTTATTTTTTGATAATCTGAAGCTTTCTTCTCCACTAATGACTGCTTACCTACTAAAACACTACATACTGCACATTTAACAATGTGTTTATTGTTTGAAAGCTTTAACCATGGTCTACTACAACAAACCGAACTGCAGAACACTTACCAAATCCACGAAGGTCTGAGTTACTCGAGTTCAGAAGAGCGAGGCCAAAAATCACCTGGTAAGAAACGGACCAGAGATCGGTTACAAATGGAATTATCTATATTAATTATAGCTCCAGGTAAAGCTTCTCTTACCTCCTGAACCTTGCTTAGTTTGAGAACTTTACTCAATTGAGCAAACAAATGTGGCGATGGCTTCAAACTCTGAGAAAAAAAAAAAATATATTAGTGACCGGTTCTTAGGGACACAGGAGTAGCGCCATTAGTCAAGGGGTGGGGTCACATTTACCTTCTGATAGTGCAGAGGATTGTCAATGGCGTAGCAGAGTGTTGAAATAAAATTTGGCTTCGTGATAAGGGAGACACACTCCTGGATTAGAAATTGTGTCTATAAAAAAATAAAAACACACGACCAGACAAGACCATGAGATTGAAGAAGGAAAGCTCCAATACTAAAGACAACTGGATTCTGTCCTAGTGTAATCATTTAAAGTAGGTAATCAAACTTCTTGAACTACACGCACATACAAACAAGCTGCAAGCAAAAACAGGGGGGAAAAGTTCACTTAAATTCTTTGTTTTAATATTAAACCAAACAAAAAAAAAATAAAACACCCCAAAGCATTTAATACTTTTATGCCGACCACAATTCTTGTGATAATGCTTAAAAGCAAGATCTGCAACAAGCTTTAAATAAAATTAAATACAAATAACTGCTGCTCCAGGGTTAAAATGGATCACGAGGGATCTTTCCATATCTGGCAACATTACACTCTAGCTGCGGATGACATTTGGACCAATTACAAAAAGCTCATATTTTAATATTTCTTTCATCTTTTTTTATTCTTTTTTCTGGCTGAATTCTGATCTAACATTCTGCTATACAAAAAAAAAAAAAATCAAATATATTCAATATAGGTTTTGCTGAAATAATCAAAAAGTTTGAGGGAGGAGATCACCAAAAAGCACGTTACCTGGTGGAAATCTTTGCCACTGCTTTTACCATCGCCACTGAAATCCACATGGGAAAAGAGACAGCGTAGAAGATGTCTGTCTGCCTCAGGGCCGTGACGATTCACAATCTAAATAAAGAGATGTTCCTCATCCCATGTTCATGACATCATTAACAATTCATTTTATTAATAATCCCGCATGCGAGTTACACCGAACGAACCGAGACCCACTTCAAGGTTTGCGTTTTTAGACTTTTAAAATGGAGTGTTTTTACGCAGTGCACAGGGAGCAGATTATTTGCTGGTAACCGGTTAGTCGTGTTGCCTTCACACCTTTGCACATGTTTACTTTATGTTACGTCCTGCGTATAACCCTGTTTGATGCTGTCGTGTTCTGCTTTATTTATTTTTGCTCGTTTAATTTGTACTGCACGGTAAATGATTTTGGTCCATCAAGTATTCATGTTGTACAATAACGCTCCTTAAACACTGGCCTGCGGTGTGAAACATGTACTGTTATATTTAAATAAAGAAACGGAAGTCACGTGCCTCCATGGTCTAAATAATTTTAATCCAAACTATAACATCAGTCTATAAAGAACACTTTCCAGCTAAGATATCCTGAAGATAGAGAAGATTTCTAATAAAAGCGTTAGATGTATACTGGAGTGATCAGGAAAAACTATTCGATTTCCTTATTGTTTTTGAACACAATCTTCTACGTGCGACGTTTCAGCTACGGCTTCAGTCTCGCCAACATTCGTTACTACAGGAACATCGTCTATGTAGAGATCAGAGAACAAACACCGTAAAGCTTTTGGAAACAATGGCTTGGTAATTTTCCTTAGAGACGCTTCGCAACCACTGACCTGTGTGCACTTATCCTGGTGATGCACTGTGTATAAAGACTCATTTGGACACAGCTGCTGTTTAGATGGTTAATTATGTGACTTGTGATTACATTTCACTTTCTACGTTCTAGTGCAAAAGTGACAAAATGGTGCACTGTAAAGGAAATTCTCTTAAATTCTCCAGAGGTAGAAAGTGCACGAGAACTGAGATTTAGGGTAAGACCCAAGTGCCATGTTCTACATTTTGCCTTTTCTAGTGCTTGGCTAGAGAAGGTAACCCTTTACAACCGAGAAGCATCAAAGACTTTGTTTGGATGGGATTTTCTTTTTTTATATATATATATATATTTATGGAAATATCTGCAAGTGTAGAGAGATACATTCAAGAGCACAGGTAACTAGTAAAATAAAGAAAATTTGTTTTGATGTGATTTTTGCTGGGAAAAAAGCATTAAGCCAAATAGGCTCAAAAAAACAAAAAACAAAAAAAAACTCACATGCTGTATCTCTTGCTGGCTGGCTCTGTAGTTTTTCTTGGTTAAATTGTCCACCAGGTAGCTGATTTGAGACAAAGCCAGCGAGAGCGAGTCAAGATTCATTGCTGGTCGGGGCGGAAGCAGGCGGCCGAGCCCGGCGCAAAATCACCATTATTCCCCTTTAGTCACTTCAGTGATAGGTTACTTCTGCTCCCCTCCCCCCCCAACGGTGCTTAAGTGTCCGTGTGTTCCAGAAAAGTCAGTCTTGGTGGGTTGTGATTCGATGTGCGGGTCCTCAGTACAGGTGTGGGTTTGACATCTGGGCGATCGAAAGGGAAGAAGAAGAAAAAAATTTGAAGGTGGTAAAAAATTCAGGAAAACAGCACAAAGCATAACTGCTACATAGAAATTCTTTGGAGTCTTTTGACATTACAGAAGAAAAATAAGTGAAGTTAAAGAAATCATCGTTCATTGAAGCTAATATTAGAAAATGAGAAGTGGTGACAAACCATACAAAAAGCACACGCAACATTCAGATGTTTCGTTTTAATAATTTAATGCAAAACTTGACTACCTTTAATACACCCAAATATTAAGTGTTCCTAAAAAAATAAAAATAAATCAGATGTCTAAGAAATAAATACAGCTGGATACAATTTAACACGTCTTTAAAAACCTCCCTGCTTGTGAATTGCACCCATTAAGTTTCCATAATTCATCAACAAGCTCCTAAAAGTTATATAATTACAGGTGTCTGGCACAATTCCCAAAAATCTAAATAGAATCTTCGCCTGCATGATAACCCGATCACGGAGTGTCGGATTACACCTCGATTCTTAAACGAAGAAAATTACTATGCTCTGCCCTGTGTTATTAATTGTGACCAAAACAATCCTGCTGAACCACAACAAGGAGTGAGGTAGCGAGTATTATTTAGCTCGTTCTTACTACTGTGTGTTTGTCATCCTGCAAGTTTTCCCATTATACTACTCCAGACTGTTTTTATACCATATCTATAGCAACAAACTGGACGTCGCAACCGGAAACTTGTTACACAAAGTTAGAAAAACAACTTGGAAGGACGTTGGGCTCAGTAATCAGGTCATCTCAGTACTATCTTAGTACCATATCAGTAATGCACAGCTCATGTAGTAAAAAAAAAAACAACAACACTAAACCCATTACATAGAATCTCACACTAGTTAAAATAAACAAAGGAGGACGGTGCATCAAAGTGAGCACTGAAACATGCACATTTTCCTTTCACTGGTAACTAACTGTGCCTGCTAATACTGTTCAGTATACTTGAGCTTTATTGTGACTGGATTAGATTATCCACATCATGTCAAACAGTTTCTGTAAAAGTTTCACACATGACGAAACAGTCGCGTCCAGACGGCAATAAAACAACAAATCAGAGTTTTGAAAATGATCTCTGGACTTTTTATGCGGGCTTTCAAGTTGTAACTACCGTGTGTACGAGACGTGTTATCGTTTGGCTATTTGGAGAACGCAAAACTTCCACGTGAGGGACAGATTGCTTGTTGTTACTTTAACATCATGCCTGCATCGATGGCAATTTCCATGGCAACATCAAAATGAGTAAAAATGAACATTAGCAGTAGAGTTTTAACGCTGCGGTCAGATTTGGAGTCCTTCGTTTTAATACTCCAAGTATTTGGATGATACATTTTGGAAAAATCTTTTATGCAAGCTTTGAGTTTGAAAGAAAGAAAAAAACGACCAGTTAAACGTTTTCCTCTCGTCGAAACGATTATAATTTCATTTTCGTATCGTCACCATTTCAGTCATCCGTTATGTTAATGCTGTCCAGAATGCTGATCACTGAGGAGCCAGGACGTTTCACAACCTTCCTCCAGATAAACTAATCCAACCGAATAGGTCTCAACATACACCAGGAAAGATTTTCACGCATCCGGAATCCCGAAAAAAAAACAGCTGTTTGTCCAAAAATCGTGCATTGGGTGGGGAGAAAACACAAAATGTGTTAATCAGTAACTTTTAAAAGACTGATGACAAGGAACAACCATGGTGACAACACACAGACCTGAAACCTCTCTTCACGCGCATGCCAACACTTTTTATATGCTTGGAAATAGATAATTGGTGGTTGTGAAATCATGTGTTACACATGTCATGGAATTTCGGTTTTAAGTGGAAATGAAATGAATTAAACCTAGCAGGAGTGAAGTCTATTGTTCAAACCTAGCCTCCTAGCTCAGCCGGATTACCTTGCTTACAAGCAGCTTCAGCTAGTCCAGGCTAGGCCAGATTGTTGAGCTACATACTAACATTAGTCATTTTTTTTTTACATTTCATTTCAATACTAAAAAATGGCAAAGCAACGACTTAAGAAGAAACTCAATAAAATGTACAAGTAAAAAAAAAATACATATATGATAGTCTGGCTAGTCATCTAAACATGCTAGCATTTTTGGGCCTGCATGACTGACTAGCGAAAGATAAATGAATACCCAAGTAATCATTATAAAATAATTTCAAACATAAAAACACATAATTATAGAGGCGACTTTGTGTTTTAAAAAGGAATATGTTTGTATATAGTGCTAACTTCGGTTGTGTGGTGATAAACTGGGCTATACAGGAAGCCAGGCGGCTCGCGCGAGACGGCTAGCTAGCCAGTTAGCCAGCTAGCAAAACTAGCGTTAGCAAAGAAAGCTAACAACGTTTTAACCGTAACGCGCTGCAAATGCGACCCGGAAAGCTCGAGCACACAAATTACCTCCGAGTCATACACAATTACGGGTCGGTTATCATTTTCTCCAAGGTTTCTGGTCTCCAAAAAAAAAAGAAAAAAATAGATGTACAAGATTATATTTTATAAAAAAATAAAGCTGGGTTGTTGCTTTCTTCCCCCCCGCTTCTGTTGGAGTTCTCAAAAAAAATAAAATGGCGTCCGTGTCACAGGCTCGCGCGTGCCCGAGTGCGGCAGTCCTCTTAAGCGCGTGCCCGAGCGCCGTGACACGGCAACCAATCGAACGAGGCGCGCGGAGCGAAGCCCCGCCCCCCGCGCGCTCTTCCTCCTCCTAATATTTTCATCAGGGGTTCAAGCAACGTAGTGCAGAAACTCTATTGTAATTGTAGGATTTATTATAATAATCAGAAAAAATCGATCAGGAAAGAAAAAACAAAACAAAACAACAAACTTGTTCCCTTTATCAATAATTATTTTTTAAAAAGTTGTACTTTCGACTTTGTACCATCTCGGTACACATGTGTATCTCAATCTTTGGTCAAATAAAAAAAAAATTCGGATCTTGACCACTTGGTGGCGCTATAAAAAGGGAAAAAACCGTTTGTAACTACTACAAATGGCTATAACTACGCAACCTTTTGTCCAATCGACCTGAAAATTGGATTGCAGTGTCTGTGTCCAATTTGACACAAGGATTTATGAGAACATTTACTTAAAAAACCTTGAATTTGGAGCACTTATTTATCAAGTTTCACGGAAAACTCAGTGGGAATTTTTAACCGATGGCCCTAAACTGTGCTTTATGAATTTTGAAAGGAATTGGCCACTGGGTGGCGATATCGGGTTTTTATGGTGTATAAATTCAACCATACACTGAATATCATTTGATAGACCTCCTCCAAACTAAGTGCCCCCCAAGGATCACTGCTGTCAATCAAATTGTTCATTAATTATTCTCAATTATGTTAAAAACCTAGTTTTGTGAACCAGTCCTAGATTTTTTTGCCAGATCGAAAACAAACCAGTGCAGAAATGTTCCCTGGACAGTGACTATCAATAATTATATATAAAAAAAATAACCCAGGAACTTTTTACTAATCATTGCAAAGGGTCACCAAAATGTTCAAAATAGGCAGATGGTTATAACTCATGAACGGAGTGAGATATCACTGGACTTGGTAGACGTGTATTAGCTCACCTGTAGTCCTGAGTAATAATAGTAGACTGATATTAGTTACAGTCCAAATCAGTCCTCAAAGTTCTTGAGCTGAGCAGCTTCATGGATCATTAGGATGTAGATGTTGAACCATCCCAAGCTGCACTGAGTTGGGATGGGACTCCATCCAGAGGTAGGACATTGGGATAAACCAGGCTATTTCGAGGAGAAGAAAGGACAGGAACACTGGTCACTGGAACTTCAGGGGCATGTTTACTCAACTGGGAACTGGGAAATGTATCTCTTCACTTTGATCAGTGTGTAAGTTGGAACTCTGACGGAAAGACCTAAGAACTAAGACCTACTGATAAAAGGCTTAAATAAATAAATGGGTTTTCAGTCTAGACTTGAACTCTGAGACTGTATCTGATTCCTGAACACTAACTCAAAGGCTGTTCCAGAACTGTGGGGTTTTGTAGGAGAAAGATCTGCCCCCTGCTGTAGTCTTCATTATTTTAGGTACTAACAAATGGCCTGCACCTTTTGTTCACTCAAACACTGCAACTGTTCAGTGCTTTCTACATCAATAGTAATATTATGTAATCAATGAAGATTTAATTGGGGGGTCAGTATAGACTGATTGAAACAGGGGTGATGTGCTCAAATTTCCTGGTTCTGGTAAAAAGTCTTGCTGCTGCAATCTGGACTAACGTAAGCTTATTTACACACATTGATTAGAACATCCAGAACCTCCGTTACAGTAGTCTAATCTCGATGTAACCAAACCACAATCTAATTTTCTGCATCATGTAATGACATATTTCTTATTTTCGTAATATTTCTAAGGTGAAATAAATCAATACTGTAATGTTATTCACATTCTGTTTCTAGATGGTTGCTATGATTCGGTTGTCATGGTGTTGCTAGCTGATTGCTATGATATTCCAGCTGGATATGTTGTTGGTATTTGGTTGCTATGCTTTTTTATTCCAGCAAGTTTTTATAGTGTTGCTAGCTGGTTGCTATGCTGTTGCTAGGTGTTTCCTAAGTGGTTGCTATGATATCCCAGCTGATTGCTATGGTGTTGCTGAGTGGTTGCTATGATATCCCAGCTGGTTGCTATGCTGTTGCTGAGTGGTTGCTATGAAATCCCAGCTGATTGCTATGGTGTTGCTGAGTGGTTGCTATGAAATCCCAGCTGATTGCTATGGTGTTGCTGAGTGGTTGCTATGAAATCCCAGCTGGTTGCTATGCTGTTGCTAGGTGTTTCCTAAGTGGTTGCTATGATATCCCAGCTGGTTGCTATGCTGTTGCTGAGTGGTTGCTATGAAATCCCAGCTGGTTGCTATAGTGTTGCTGAGTGGTTGCTATGAAATCCCAGCTGGTTGCTATGGTGTTGCTTATTGGTTGCTATGATATCCCAGCTGGTTCCAATGGTAAACCCTATTGGTTGCCAGGGATCACAGTCACAGATCCACACGTATGACACGCTGAACCATGTTCACTCGTAAATCTTTTTTTAATATGTACAGTCCGCATCATACAACCAGAACATCAAATTAAAAACACCATCGCAACTTTTTACAGTGTGACAAACATCCAATGTACAATAAAATAAAATAAAAAAACATTTAGGTATTAATTCTCCAAACAAGGGACCAAAAGAACTCTCATTCTGTAAAACCAATTTAGACAAAAATATATATAAAACCCCAGGAGAACTGAAATAAATACTGTACAAGCAAAAAAAAAAAAAAATAACTGCATAATGACTCAATTAGATCTTCAGCACCATGTTGCAGGAAGTTGGCGTGGCCGAACGTGGAGCATTGTAGTGTGGAACAGTGTCTTCTGGGGGGGAAAGATTAATGCGCACCGTCAAAAAAAAATCCAACAGTACAATTCAGCACCATGTTGCAGGAAGTTGGCGTGGCTGAACGTGGAGCATTGTAGTGTGGAACAGTGTCTTCTGGGGGGGAAAGATTAATGCGCACCGTCAAAAAAAAATCCAACAGTACAAGAACACACACACTTTGGCTGGAGAACTGTTTGGATGAAATTAGCACCATAAGAAATAAAGCCTTTATCTTGAACAGCTTTGAGATTCTATCCTGGAATTTTTCGGATCACGGTTTGAGATCTTTCCTTGTCTTGTAGATGTCCAACAGCTTCTGGATGCAGCCGTGTGCGCGAGTCCGTCCACGTCAAAAGCGTGGTAGAACAGTCACGTGAGCCCTGAGCTTTCATCGGTTAGCTTTGAGGAGGAAAAAAAAAAAAAAAAAAAAAAACCTGAAAAATTACCTGGAAGCTTGTGGGAGTCTTATTGCCTGGAGAAGTTCTTTTTTTTTTATGTACCTGATGAATACTGATATAATGAAGACCGTTTCCATTTAATGCAGACAAAACACACATTCCCGGCACAATAGTTTGGTCAAGGAAAAGGAAAAAAAAAAAAAAAGGGACCGAATCCTTGAGCTTTAGTCTGACAGTTGACCTGAGGTTGTTCAGACTACATGGAAAAACACACTGAAATAAAAAAAAATCCACACACATCGTTGGTTGTTTTTTTTTTTTCTTCACACAAATTAAAACTCGTCTTAGAAAAATAAATACTCTTAATTCTTTGTAAAAATTCGAGGAGCCCAATCGGAATAAACGTATAAAAAAAAAAGCCCCAAAATCCACTGAATTCCCTGCATTTTTTTTCCAATCATCACTAAAAAAAAAAGTGAAGTCCTATTATTATAATACAATATCCAGCACCAGTTCATTCGAGGCAGCAGAGCTCATACTGTAGAGCTTCGAGGGTGAAGAAAAGAACAGGAATGTAAGCGAAGGTAGGAATCACTGAGATGAGATTTAAAGTATTGAACACAAACAAACACAAAAATCCTGACCAGCCATAACATTATGACCATCTGCCTAATATTGTGTTGGTCCCCCCTTTTCCTGCTAAAACAGTTCTAAATCATCAATCATCAACATCATGAACTTCTTCAGCAGTTTGAGCTCCAGGAGCTCGTCTGTTGGATCGGACCACACAGACCAGCCTTCGCTCCTCATGTGCATTAATGAGCCTCGGTCGCCCACGACCCTGTCGCCGGTTCACCACTGTTCCTTCCTTGGAGAACTTTTGATAGATTCTGACCACTGCAGACCAGGAACATCTCACAGGAGCTGCAGTTTTGGAGATGTTCTGACCCAGTCGTCTAGATTTATCCAACTCACTCAAATCCTTTCTTCTTTTAACATCAGACAAAATGTTCACTTGCTGCCTAATAAATAAATCTATCCACTAACAGGTGCCATGATGAAGAGATGATCAGTGTTCTTCACTGCTCATAAGGTTATAGTGCCATAAAGTCATGCCCGATCCGGTTTTTATAGTCATACAGGACATACGCAGGGGGGGCCCAAAACTTCTGACAAGATCATACGCAGGAACTCATCAACCATCGTCAGAAATGAGTAATGAAACACATTTTATCCCACTGTAGTGCAAGATATTTACTTCTATGCAGACCACAAACAAAATGTGGCCAAAAGTTTCTGGACACCTGACTGCTTTTTTTTGTTTGTGTGTGAAAATCCCACCCACATTTAGTCCCCATTTGCTGTTAGAATTAGCTCCAGTCTTCTGGGAAGATGTTCCACTAGATTTTATGGATATTTGTGCGAGATTTCATTCAGTCACAAGGGTGTTCATAAAGTCAGGTACTGATGTATTTGAGGTATTCAATAGAGCAGGAGAACGTCTAGCAGATGTTCATGGAACTGGCTTTGTGTACTGGTTTAAGTCGCGGAAAATCTTATACAAAAGGAGGCCCTACACCATTCTAATCAATCACTGAGGCTTAAAACAGCGCGTTTCAACCCTCAACCAGCGTTTCAACCCTCATCAGAGCTGAACTTTATTCTAAAAACTTTCCGACTTTAGTCTTGAAATATTATTGTGTTTAACCCGGTGGCCCTAAAACACCATCGATGTACAGTAAAAAAAATATATTTTCAGGGTTTTCTTTGCAAAAAAGGTTTCAGGTGTCTTAATTTACAGTATAACACCTAAATCGTATGTATTGGCACCCCTACGTGTGCTGTGATGCACCGATCCTCATACTGGATTCATATTCCCTGAAATCTCATATAGTGGACATGCGTAAGGATTGAAAATTCTCTTCAATGTCGAGTGTAAAGTTGGAAAAGGTATTTGATTGAGCTGCGTTTTATGAAATGCAAACTCTTTTTTGCTGCAAAGCGTCAACCCTCCTCTTATAGAAAATGGAGTTCTATTCCAACGACATTCACGTTGAAATAAAACTCACGGCAATAATAAATACATCATTTGACAAGCAGTAGAAACAAGTTGAGAAAAAGAAAACCCCAAAAAAACAAGTAAACAAACAAACAAGCACCAGAAAATGTACAAATTGTAATAAATTAGATGGAAAAGCTCCTCTCCATCACGTGGGGGCGCCAGAGAGCTTATTCCTGACCAAGAAACCAGAAAAGATTCTGGTGTATAAACTGGGTGTAAAAATCGTAAGAAATTATTTATTTATTTTTTGTTATTATTTGAGGGGGGGGTTTCCTGATTGAAGCCTTTTGAGCGGTCTGTCATGACCTGCTAAATAGTCACGAAGGAAAAGTGGAAGCCGAGGGCGGCTTTATCACGGTGCCTCTACCTCAAGACACCGACTCGATTTAGGAAAATCGCTTCATCGCTCGAACGCCACCTGGAAACTCCAAAAAAAAAAAAAAGAGGAAGTGGCTCGTTAAGAGCAGGAATGAAAGCCTTCCAGGACGTTTAGCATCTTCGGGGTTTCATCTGTTCCTTTTAAACCGGGTCATGAAATGCTTTCGGTGATGCTCTTGTCATTCTTCTGACATGTTCAATGTTTGGAAGCTGTGCTCTTTAAATACCCTGGGCACCCTCACAGACACACGTCTCTCTCTCTCCATCTCTCTCTTTCTCCGACGGTGCTACACGAAAAACGATTTATGTCTGTTTAGCTTGAGAATTTTTCCCAGTCTTTGTTTGGCCGTGGCCATGCCTTTCTTGGGCCGTTTACCTGTGGAAGAAAATTAGGAAAAAAAAAACATGATTAAAAACTCATACAATGCAATAGAATTTAACAAACACAATTACAGTCCCGGCTCTGAATATGAAAAAGACAACAGTGACTTTAAATATTTAATACAAATGACCACTGTTTAATATTATTAATAATTTTAAAAAAATCCATAAAAAAATCCATAATAATTAACATTTATTCATTAAACAACATTTGAATCATATAAAAAACAATGAATATCACATACACACTATCTAAAAATGAAAATGTTAGAAAGTAGAATTAGACAAACTTATTACACTAATATATTCTAAATATATAAGAATAAATAAATACATTTAAATAATAAACATCTCAAACTATAAAATATACTTTTTTCACAAATTTTCTTCAGTGCCTTGTGACTTCTGAGGCATGGCCCGGTCACAAAAACAATGAAATAAAAACAAGCTGTTTTTTTTTTCCCTGTTCTGTCTAGAGGAAGTTACAGCTCTACCTCTGCCATGTTAATCTGTATTCTATGTGACTCTCGGGACACGCCTCGGCCTCCGTAGTGTTGCGATAAGTCATTCACGTAACGTTTTAGCGAGGAGAAACCGACATACATATCAAATATCGGTCAGAAATTATTGGTCACTTTCTAAATAATTAAATTATAGCACATCTACTGAAATTATATATAAATAAGTCATTTTTTTTTTACAGACGCAATTCCAACCTGCATCCGATTTACGCTTTTTAAAATCAATGAACCGCGTCGTTCACTTTTATGCCGATGCACCGATATAGAAATTTTTTTACTAAAGGTAAGTGAGGTACCTTTGGTGGCTTGGTTGCTAACAGGTGGAGGATTTGTAGCAGGTCTTTTTGTCGGATGCAGAAGCGGGGAAAGTGACGTCTCACAGTACTGATAGTGCGACTCTGGGCTTTCTTCCCCCCTGGGCGAGAGTGTGTGGCTGCCCCAGGCGTCGCTGCTGTTGCTACTGCCCTGACTGTCCATGAAGCTCTGGCTGTCCTGTAACCTCTGGCTCCGGTCGGTCCACTTCTCCCTGCCGCGGTGCTTCAGCATCTGCCGCTCGTCCTGATCCAACACAACAGCGTACATACAGGACCATTAGCCAGAACGTCTAACATGAAGACGTGCAGTGTTTGTAGGATTCGGAGGTTACCTGACTGCTAAATGTAGAGTTGCTGTCCGAATCAGGGTTCTCCTCTCCGGACCCAGCTTCCTTCCCGTCTACGAAACAGAAGTCGTCGGGCAGAAGTTAACGCATAGTGTATCAATCATCCTGTATAATAGAAACATCTAGAGCAGTGATCCCCGACCCCCGGGCTACAGACCAGCACCGGTCAATTTTTTCTCCGGCTGCTAAATTCAAACCCCCAAGCGAGCAAAATTAACAAAATACAAAACCGTGGATTTACGTTTATTATATTTCAAAAATACTGACATTAAACCGATCCGTGGCGAAAAAATGGTTGGGGATCTAAAGGGGGGTGTCGAACAGAATCGACATATCATTTAGAAATTCTGGGTTTTCTTTAATGATGATGTGTAAATCCTTACTGTAATCAGGAGAAGGGTGGGTATTACAGGACCACCAGGACTCCTGTGAGTTGGTGCCCTCCTCTGATGGGTGAGGGTACAGCAGGCCTGCCATCGTCAACATGCCCTGAATAGCGTCTTCCTCTGCAGTCAGTGAGGTAGAAGGCTCTCTGTGCATGCACACACACACACACACACACACACACACACAATGTTAATTTCTGTCCAATATTTTGATAAAAATAAAAATCCTTAATTGTACAGAATCTATACTTAATATATAACATATGCATATTCTATTTAAAATTTCTTATATATAAATGTACTAATTTTACTGTGAGCATCTGCAACCAGGCAATTTCCAAGTGTTTACGATTTTAGATGTGGAACGATTGCCAGTTGATTGGCGTTTTTGAGCGCCATGTCAGAAACTGCTGATGGGCACAAGGTTGTGGACACCTGACCATAACGATGTTTAAACATCCCATCCCACATTTAGTCCCCATTTGCTGTAATAATAACCCCCACCCTTCGTGGAAGATGTTGTCTCGTAGGCCCCGAATACATCTGCTCTAAACTGTTTCTTTCCGCATTGGCAGGTATAGTTTATCTCTTTCTATCCATTACGTCTTTGTGTTCTCTAACTACAGGTGGCGTCTCCATCCACTGGTGAGTTGTGCTGCACCAATTATGAATGTGCAGGTCACAGAAGCGGTTTTCTGGATTTTCACAGAAGTAGAAAGGGGGATGTTAACACGATGTGATTGAGTGTCTTGTGATTGTGATTGTGAGTGCCTCTATATTTCCTATAGTATTCCTCTGTATAGACACACTAGGATGCCACCCAATGTATTTTTATATATATATTTTTTTATAAACCAACTGGTATATTGGTGGAGAAAACGGTTTGATCTTTTCTTCGATTTAAAACATCATCCACCTTCAATATTCACTGCTTTTAGTTTGAATTCCATCGATTCCAGATTGTTTCTATTCTTTCTCCTTTCTCAGTGTTTACAACTCCTGTGATTTGTGTTTTTCCGGGCTGAAAGTGAATAAAAAATTAAACTACTACAAGTCATTTATGTCCTTAGATTTCACAGATACCACACATTCCACCCCCTTTACCCTAAACTTTAAAATGGGAACGTAACAGCAACACGTTGAGGTAAAATATTTCAAAGAACACAACAGGAAGTGATTGAAATGTTTAGATAGTTGCTTATGTACTTGACTTTTTTTAAACAAACAAAACAAAGAGAGAGGGGGAATAAAAAGTAAAAACAAAGCCAGGAAACCACCTCTAACCTTTTACGAGGTTTGTTGTGGTGTCCGAGCTGCTGGATGGCGTGGGTGGAATCTGCAGCGCTGCTGAAGTTGCACTCGCTTGTTGCACCTTGGCCAGAAACGAGCTTCTTTCTTACCACTTCCTCTATCTGTGTTTCCTCCTCTTCCTCGTTCGATGAGCTCTCAGAGTTTTCTCTTGATGACTGCTGGGGGGTGACGCGCACACACACACACACACACACACACACACACACACACCAAAATATACACTTGTTTATATACATATACTTGTATGTACTTTATTGATCCTGTGAGGGAAATTACTGCATTACAGCAGCAGCAGGTTTGGGGCAGTAGTAGGGCAGAGAAAACTCAAAATTGTGTGCAGACTGGCAATTGTACATGTATATAAGTTGCTATTTTCATGTTACATAGAGGTTGTTTGTTTAGTAAACTCTTGTAGTTTCAAATATGTCCAGTTTGTGTCCGACTATGTATTCGGTCTAATCTACAGTGAATGCAAAATAAACCAATTAATAAAAGGCCATTCTTGAATCTGATTGGTTGGAAGGTAATAATTAATTTCCGATACGTTTCTAAAGTAACTGGTGACATTAAGCATTCATGGAAGGAGTCTCCAGTGTCGGTGCTTTGCTGTAAATTGTCCAAAAAAAAAAAAAAAAAAAAAAAAACAAAAAAAAAAAAAGAAAGAAATGCGAGAGCGAGAGAGAGACTGGTGATGAAACAGAAACTAACAGCATTAAATGTGACTATAAATAGATAAAAAGTACGATTTTGTGAGAAAATAACTGGCTCATCATATTGTGGTAGAACAGCATGCTTTATTCCTCAGTATAAATGAAAAAAAACTGGAATAAAATGGGACAAAAGTATTGGGACACCTGACGGTTTCCATCAATATGTGGTTCTTCCTCAAACACAAAGATGGACCTCACGACTTTGAATGTGGTAGCCTACTTTTTTTTTTCCTCCCTTCACTTGAACCTGTGCACAAAGCCAGCTCCATGAAGATCTGCTTGATATGGATTGGAGTGAAGATCTCCTCTATAAAGCTTCAACCCTATTGTACACCTTTTGGGATGACCCTTAGGCGTCTTAACCTCACTTACATTAGCGCAAATCTCCAAAAATCATATCCAATGTTAGTGTCAGATGTCCAAAAGTAGTGTATAATATGCAGAGCGAAAAGTAACAATAAACCGATAAAAACTGCCTTTTACACTAAACGCCTCAAATGCTTATTGCACGCACCTGTGTAGCGTATCGCCCCTCTGCCTTACAGTCTGACAAATCTCCGCCGCATCCTGATACGTCGTTCCTGAGATCTGAGCTCTCGAACTTACACAGCTCTGAAAAACATAGAACAACAAACAACAAAAATAAATAACATCGTCGCCATCATCAAAAAACGGTCAAACGTTTTCTTTGCGCATTTTATATCTACCGGACAACGGGTCACCTGCTGCACAGCTCAGCTTCTTCTCCTCCATCACCTGCTCCGTTTCCTCCTCCTTCACATGTACCTTCAACATGTACCTCTTGTGGTCATCTGCTTCCTCTTTGGCAGACGAGCTCTTTTTCCGGACATGACACCTGTCGTCTCTGCATGTGCAAATTTATGAACACACACACACACACACACACACAAACGTTTAAGATTGATGCTTACTTTTGTAACAAAAACAGTACAGGAACAGTACAGGAACAGTACAGGAACAGTACGGCCTTCGACAACATTTCGATCATCATCAACTGATATGCAACTCAATGGTCTCATAGTCATCACGGAGGTCTATATACAGTAATCCCCCGTGTATCCCGGTGGTTACGTTCCAAACCCGCCCGCGATAAAGAAAACATTTGCAAGAATATAACGAGATGAATTTTGTGTAAATTGGTAAAAAATACAGTATCACATTTATAGTAAGTACGTGTACTGTACGTTATACAGTTCAGCAGTAGCCTATGCGTAGTTTCTCTGCTTGTTTATTGGTTGAAGCGTCCTGAGACGTCGAAAAAGAGGCCGAGTTAAAGATAAATCTGGTGACGTACGTCTTTAACTCCGCCCCCTTTTTTTTTTTTTACGTCACACTTCAACCAATAAACAAGCAGAAAATAAAAATTTTTTTTACAATGCCAAATAAGGAATTCAATTATTTCGGCATAAAACTTCAATAATAGTTTTTTGGTGCTTTGATAACTGACATGGAGGAAAAAGTATTTGCCCCTCCCACCTATACAGAGAGCAAGAGCAATTTCAAGGGCGATTATTGATTTATTATTATAATTTTTTACACACATTGCGAGTGCATGATAAACAATGCATAGTTTGCAGGTTAATAACTGTGTATTATGACACACCTCATGCATCAATCCTGCTCTCACAGGATGCGTCTCTCACCTCATAATGCGTCCGTTGCACATCACCAGACGCAGGTGGTTGTCCAGTTTACTCTCGGCAGCTGCGGCTGAGGCCGTGGACACCTTGTTGAACTTGACCTTCAGGTTGAAAGAAGAATCCTACACAGGAAACACAAGCGAGCAGATCATCAGACGGACGACACGTTTTCAGTTCTAGTGCTTTACTACGTAGATTTGCTGACGTACGTCCTCAAAGCGTCTCGTCTCCAGTCTCTTCAGGACCTCCTGAGTGTGCTGCTCGAAGATGTCCAGGTTCGATGGAGGTTTGGGTACGTGAGCGTGGTGATGGTGGTGGTTTTGGTGGTGGTGGTGATGGTGGTGGTGATGCCGAAGCTTTCTGCCGTTCTTGCGAATGTGGGAGCCTCTCTCGTGAAAACACCATTTCACAGGCTTGCTCCCGGCATTTCCGCTCTGATCCTCCTGAAAAAAACAACACATTTAGTAGATCAGCCATCCAGATTTGTATAAAACCTCCAGCAACATCATCATTGAAGAAGGTGGGTGGGAGCTTAGTGGTTAAGGCATTAGACTCTGGATCAGAAGATCACTAGTTCCAGCACCGCCAAGCCTCTACCTGCTGGGCCCTTCAGCAAGGCCCTCAACCCTCAACTGTCGCTTTGGATAAGAAGGTCTACCAAATGCCATATATGTAAATCAACGTGAATAATTTTTCCCCTATGCATCGATAAATTCTTAATGATTATTAATTGAGATCCAAATAATAATGAAATATGTATAATATTAACATAAGACGCACGCGATTGTGTTTAGTTATGCACGTAAAACTCTTTGCCTCTCGTAAAATCTGTCACAGGTGTTCTTGAACATTGAAAGGTTCTGGCATGGAGGATGTTCGTGTTGAATCTATAATGATCTCAGATGCTGAGCTAATTTATGAGTTTATGTTCAGGTTTTATGAGTTGCTTATAATTTTCACAAATCTGACTGACTGTAGAAAGGACATTACTCAATCACACAGTCTGGTGCTCATGATTTCTTATTCTCCAGCGTTTGTCATTTTTACTGATTTATAATCACACTCTTCGTGTCACCCAAATGAGGATGGGTTCACCTTTTGAGTTTGGTTCCTCTCAGGTTTTCTTGCCACATTTAATTTAAATATTGGTGAATTTTGTTCTATAATTCTTACCTTCCTTAAAGCTGCTTTGAGACAATGTCCATTGTGAATTGAACCCAAAACTCAAAATGTTCGTCACTAATTCGTGATTTCTTTCTGACCTTGCCATCCAGTTCAATAGGATTTAGGTGCGGTGACTGGAACAACTAAAACAACACTTACAGACCTTGTCCAGAACACAACCCCCAAACCATGTAAACCTTCACTTCCACTTCCTGTTTAAGGACTCCACAGATTCTTTCTTCCACACATTCACTGTCCAAATCTTGTGTGTTTTTGCAGTTTGTTGCATAGAAACAAAAGCATGCGTCTCAAAAACCATAAAAGTTCATCTATATCAAACCTGAACAATATGCCTTAAAGGATCATGCTTTCCACCGTTCTTATGAAATCTTATTGATGACGAAGGGGGGTTGAAGACCTGACCTGTGGTAATGGTGGTATTAATTGGCGCTAGAACTGAACCGGAGCATAGACCAGCTTTAGAACCAGTCCTAAGAATAAGATCTGAAAAATACCTCAACGTGACGGATTTCCTTGGTGAGCTCCTTAATGAGATGGTTGGGTCGGATATGATCAGGAACTTCACTGGCTGGCTCGGTGACCTGGTGTGGAAGAGCGAAAGTGAGATATACAATGGCAGGTTTTGTGATAAGATGGGGCGAGTCTGAGCTCGGTGTCCTAGCGCTTCTCCAGGGGCTGATTAGTTCACCGAGATATTCATAGAAAAAGTCAGCCATGAGCTTGGGGGCAAATCCACTGAGAACGGGGGCCAAACGATGGAAAATGTTCCGGCTGACCAGTGGTTTAACATCTTCGAAGATGATACGTGATTGTCAGTGAATTACCTCTCTCCTTATCCAGGTCTTTAGTGCAGTAATTAAAGCTTTCACTCCTTTAGTCAAGTAGTCAGGAGGCAGGCAGTTATCTTCTCGCAACTCTGATGAAGAAAAAACAAACATCTTTCACCCGATTTATCTACTAGCATCTATCCATTCCGTTCCAACAAAACAAAAATTCACAATGTTTCATCAGTCGCATCATCTCATGAATATCACCATCAATCATCTCCATAAAAGACACTGTTACACACCTTTGAGGGTCTCCAAGAGGTTCTTGGCCACATACCAGCATATAGCCTCAAAATACGGAAACTTAAAGAGATCAGGAGTCTTCAGCCGCCGCTCCATCTCATAACACCTGACAGAAAAATGTACATGAAATGACCTCACACGATAAATACAACAATTTATTACCCAACATACACACTGTGTTCTAACCAAAAGCATGTAGACACCTGACCACCACCTATTCATGTGTTTGTTGAACATCTCATACTTCCACTTTCCAGTTGTTTTGATCTCCATTTTACAAGAGCATTAGTAAAATCAGATACTGATGTTGGAGTAGGTGAGGAGACCACAGTTCCAGTTCATAAACAAAAGTGAGGTTGAAGACATTTCAACCTTCACACACCATGGGCTGCCATAGTTTCAGTGAAGGAAAATGACTTTCTGCATGATGGTATGCTTCCAGCTTCTTTGTAGGTGTGGTAAGATAAAGCACATATGGGTGTAATGGTGAAGGGTGCACATACTTTTGGACATGTGGTGTAGCAACTGTATTTTATTTAATTAGGCTCCTAAATATGCCTCCAAATTTGGAATTTCTACTCAACCAAAGAGTTGAACATGAGACTAAACTTCGACTTAAATTCAATGAGACTATACACAGTCCCTGTCTCACACACACACACACACAGTCCCTGTCTCACACACACACATAGTCCCTGTCTCACACACACACATAGTCCCTGTCTCACACACACACACACACACACACACACACACACCCACACACACACACACACAGACCCTGTCTCACACACACACACACAGTCCCTGTCACACACACACACACACAGTCCCTGTCACACACACACACACACACACACACACACACACTCCCTTTCTCACACACACCCTCCCTGTCTCTTACACACACACACACTCCCTGTCTCACACACACAGACACACACACTCCCTGTCTCACACACACACACACACACACACACACACACACACACTCCTTGTCTCACACACACACACACACACACTCTCTTTCTCTCACACACACTCCCTTTCTCTCACACACACTCTCTTTCTCTCACACACACTCTCTTTCTCTCACACACACACACACTCCCTGTCTCTCACACACACACTCCCTGTCTCTCACACACACACTCCCTGTCTCTCTCTCACACACACACACACACACACTCCCTGCCTCACACACACACACACACACACACACACACACACACACACACACACACACACACACACACACACACACACAAACACACTCCCTGTTTCACACAAACCCTCCAATTCTTGCATTTCCTCACACTTGCACTCTCTCACACATTTGCACGCTTTCACACGCTCACACCTGAGCTGCATGCCGATGTTAAGGTTATGGAGAAAGTTCCCTCCGAATGCCATGCAATCCTCAGAGGTCAGAACTCCATGGATCCATCCTGGTGAAAGAGACAGAAAACATCAGCGGCTGACCGACAGATCTCTCTCACACACACACACACACACACACTTTTCTGAACAAACTGCAGCTGTCCCTACTTTTCCAGCTGTCAGCCATTAATATTCTGCATAGAGCCAAACCAAAATCTGTCCCTTTCTGAACTGATACATGTATATAAAACTTCACCATTCCCCCATATTTAACAGCAAAACAGCTGTGTGTGTGTGTGTGTGTGTGTGTGCGAGTTTGAGCTGCCGAATGTTGACTCCCACGGTGTCAGACCCCGGAGAGAAAAGTTGAAGTTACACCAGGGCTTCCTGTGGAGCCTCCATTAAAGGCAGCTGCTCGGCTTGAAGTGGTAATGCAGAGCGTTCCCTCACGTCCACAGCGACGCTTTAAACCCCTTTCATGATTTTGTATCCACGTCTCTGCAGGATAACTTTCACGCTTATTCCAGTCACTGACTTTTGGTGGACGGTCTTTCCTTCACAGCCGCATTTCCAATTTTAGCATTAAAACCTAAGAGTGCAAAATTTAGCATGTGGATCGGTGGAGAAATTGGACCTTCAGATCCAACTGGAAGGTCATGAGTTCATGAGTACGCCATCACAGCTGGGGCCTTCAGCAAGACCCTTAAACATTTAACTTCTCAGGTTTATAAAAGCCTTGATGATCCGGACTTCCCCAATGATTTTTGCGCTCTTAGAAGAACCGGACTTATGACATGGAAAAGTGATCAGTCAATCAAATCGGAATTCCCAGTTTCTAAAAACTCGACCAAAATCAAAATCCAAAATAAACCAAATTTGATGTAATATGCTTTATTCTGTGCAAATTGCATCCATTTAAATCATTTTTATCCCACAATTTGTGGGTAAGGTGGTGGGGGGTAAATACTTACAGTAACGCTTTTCTAATTGTGCACACTAATGAACGGTGTGGAGAGAATTACGGTGAGATGTACGAGAGGAGATGTACCTGTGGGGATGAACAGGGTGGTTCCTGGGCGAACGACGCACTTGTAGCACTTGTCCACTTTCTCGCCGAAGAACATCTCGCTCTGGTTGGGCGACGAGCTCCACTCCTCGTACAGCGCGAGGTTTGCCGGGGTCGGCTTGATCAAGTAAAAGACCTTCTCCCCCTGTGCGATGAGAAAAAATTACATAAAGCAACGTATCGATTTTAAAAAAGTGCGCATCGGACACAAGCTGAAACTTGTAAAATGTATATATATATAAAAAAAATTAAAAAAATACACATACCCAGAGCACGTGGTACCACACCGATGTGCCCCCGAAGTCGATGTGGAAGTCCGTGTAGCTGCCCTTCACCCCCATCAGGCAGTACTTCTGTACAAAGGGTTTGGGGAAGTAGGAGTCATCAGGCCAGTAGTTCTCCACCCAGGACATCTTCTGTGCAATGTCAGGGACCACCACAAGCTCGGACATCCTGACACACAAGACAACGTGTTTAAAAAAACACCCACTGAACGTGTTTTTTGCTCAAAACATTAACAACAAAGTGTAAAAGACGCATACACACACACACACACACACACACACACACACACACACACACACACACACACACACACACACACACACACAGATACCTACTTGGTGTCGGAAAACTCGAGGCTGATGACGTTGAGCACCTTCGGCCGCTGACGGCTGTAGTAATACTTGACGAACTCTTTCAGCTTCATCTTGCTGTCTGCTTGCCGCGCGACATCGATAACGTCTATCACTTTATCGCCCCCTGTGGAGGAAATCGCGTCGCAGATCGGTCATTATCTCGCCGTTCCAGGGTGCTGCTGAAATCTTCAAAGGGTAATTACCTAGCATTGTAGGAGGAGTGTGCAGTGTTGACGATTTGCGAACGGACACGTGTGATGAAGCGACGCTTACGTACAGGACAAAGGAATTTACGCGTAACAGGAAAAAGGTAAAGAAAGAAAGAAAGGAAGACACTTTATACTACTCACATACTTTTTTACAGTGAAATTCTTTCTTCGCATACCCATTATATCTTCCTCAAACAGCAAATTCAGTCATGTATAATATTTCAGACATGCGCTCGCTTCATATGATGCACGAGACAAGACACAATGCGGAGCCTGAGAGTTCTTGAGAAGTTCAATAAAACAGTTGAACCTACAACCTTTAGATGACTGACCACTGAGCTGCTGAAATATTTGTATGTGGCACTCTTCAGTCCCTTTACAGACAGTTCTTACAAAATAAAAAGCTTGACATGGTACTTCTATTAGCAGAGGCCTCCCTTATCCCTTGAAGTCTCAATCAATAAATACCTCCTGATTGGTTCATTAGGACAAAGAGGATGAATACGATCGGCCTAAAACTGTTGGAAGATAATAGTTAGAAAGAGAGTGTTTTTATAGGTGGAGAAGAGCTAATGTAAGTACTACAGGAAGAGGTAGGTCTTTAGATGTTGTTTGATGACTGGAGACTTAGCTGCTCAGTTTGTTTCACATATTGCCAGAACAAAGAGCCTTGTAGCATGTCTTCCTTGCACCCTGAAAGGTGGTGTGATCGTTAAAGCAATGGTTGAGAATAAGAGGACGCGTGGTACAGTGGTAGAGGATAGGGGCAGTGGTAGAAGATGGAGGGATCAGTGGAGCAGTGGTAGAGGATAGAGGCAGTGGTAGAGGATGGAGGGATCAGTGGAGCAGTGGTAGAGGATGGAGGCAGTGGTAGAGGATGAAGGGATCAGTGGAGCAGTGGTAGAGAATAGAGGCAGTGGTAGAGGATGGAGGGATCAGTGGAGCAGTGGTAGAGGATGGAGGCAGCGGTAGAGGATGGAGGGATCAGTGAAGCAGTGTTGGAGGATAGAGGCAGTGGTAGAGGATGAAGGGATCAGTGGAGCAGTGGTAGAGGATGGAGGTAGCGGTAGTGGATGGAGGGATCAGTGGAGCAGTGGTAGAGGATGGAGGCAGCGGTAGAGGATGGAGGGATCAGTGGAGCAGTGGTAGAGGATGGAGGCAGCGGTAGAGGATAAAGGGATCAGTGAAGCAGTGGTAGAGGATGGTGGCAGTGGTAGAGGATGGAGGGATCAGTGGAGCAGTGGTAGAGGATGGAGGCAGTGGTAGAGGATGGAGGGATCAGTGGAGCAGTGGTAGAGGATGGAGGCAGCGGTAGAGGATGGAGGGATCAGTGGAGCAGTGGTAGAGGATGGAGGCAGCGGTAGAGGATGAAGGGATCAGTAGAGCTGTGAAGAACCTAGGAAGGTTCAAAACATGTTTTGAAGCCAAAATTTTGTTAGCATTTTTAGTGATAATAAAAAAATCTTTAAAAAAATGAGGCTGTTCATCAAAGAAAGTGGGGGTAAAAAAAAAAAAGCTGATTTTTAAAAGGTCTGATTGCTAGTGGTGCGTCGGCGAGATAAAATCAGTAAAGGACGCCTTCTACAAATCCCTTAAATGGATTTTAGGATAAAAGACTCCACACTCTCACTCACACACACACACACACACTAGAATTCACGGTCATGTATAAAATACTGCCTTCTTTTTCCACTTCACTTCTAATTATTTGTCAAACCAGATTTGTAGTCACGCTTCCAATCTAATCAAATCCAATTCTGCGTTCAGATTCAGTCGTATAGATTTACAGCACACGTAGGTGTTTCGGACCCCCAGCGAGCAGATCGATGTGAAGTAAATCCAGCCTTTAACATTACAGCGGAAGAAACAGAAGGCTGTAGCTGCACCGGTTTTAAAGAGGACAGGAGAGGCAGCTGGCAACCAACAAATCAGGCGTGTCATGGAGACGGCGTAACAGAGGCCCCCGCAGAGCAGCTGGTGGACGCTGAGGCTTAAAAGACCTCACAGACAGCTGGAGAGAGCGAGATGTCAGTCAGAGCCACGCTCACCTCGCCTCACCTCTGCTCAGGGGCAAGTTTATAGCCCCGACCTCACATCATCAAAGGGACGGGGGCCAAAGAAACATTTCCCAGCGCAGGAAAGCGTTCACAGTGTCACGGCTGATGTAAAATAATCAGTACAGAGAAAGATAGAAATAAGTAATAAATAAGGTGGCAATAAGAAGTTGAAAAAAATCTATATTCTAAAGTAAAAATTATATATTTTTTTTATTTGTATTTATTTTACTTATTTATATTCTATATCTGTTAAATGTTGGAGAGTCGAAAAAAAAAGCACTTCACTACATGTTGCATATCCCAGCAATGTTAGGAAGCCCTGAGCAGAGCACAGGATCAGCCATGATACATCTCCCCTTGCTCTAGGGCCCCGCTCAAGGGCCCCACGAGTGGCATCTTAAACCCCTAACCTTCTGATCTGTAACCTCAAGCCTTAACCACTGAGCTACAAAAAAAAGGGGGCTAAAGGGTAAGAAAACGACACATGTAACAAAGACACACTTCATTTCAACTTCCTCACTGGTACGGCTAGAAGCTTTTGTTCAGTAAAATATTCAGAGGTATAAAAACTTAAGTAATTAATGAGTAAATATTTCCTAAATATGTAAATATGTCATAAATTATGTTACAGAGTCTGTCGAAAGTTTGGGAACAACTAGTCTGTTGTTTGTAGGCAACAAACTCAGCAAAAGACAAACCCAGTGAATGAATAGAAAAAGGTTCTGTGGACAGATGTGACATTTTTGGCTCTAACAGAACAACTTGTGTGAGAAGGAGACCAGATGTGATCAGACTGCCTCACACCCCCACACAGTCAAACACGGAGGTGAAAGCTTAATGGTTCGGGGACTTGTAAAAGGAATCCTGTACCCAACATGGCAACTATTCCGAACTTCAACACCATGTAATTCTGTCTGGACTGCGGCTCATTGGAACCGACTTCATGAGACGATGAGCCGAAACGTATGTCTGTCTTTCTCAAAGTTCTGTAGCAGACAGTCGTCTGGAGTGAGATCATGGAACGACCTGCTCAGTAAATCCTCCTAAATCCTATTGAACTGCTCTGGGATGAACTGGATTACAGGAAAGAAATCTCCAACCAGTGGACAATTTTAGCAAGTTATACAAAAATGTTATACAAAGATGTAATATACAGCCAGCCTCCAGGGGGCGACTCAGAGATTCTGATGAGACTGAAGAACAGTTCATATACAACACCAAATAACAACAAATGTACAAACCGTTTATTTACGATAAAACATCTTGAATAGGTGGGGGGGGGGGCCTTAACAGCAAACAGTTGCACAGTTTAAAAGTTACAATCACTAAAACGTTTAGAAGAAATCAGATGTTTCTGGGACACCTGACGTTTCCAGCCATATGTGGTTCTTCTCCAACCCGGTACTACAAACTTGGAGGCACACAATCTTTGGATGTGGGAGCATTACATTTTCCCTTTGCTTGAACTAGAAGACCCCAAACCTGTTCCAGCATCACAACCCCACCTTTGGGATGAATATGAACATTGACTGCACCCGAGGAACCTCCTCACCTTCTCACCTACACCAGTACCTGACTTTACAAAAACACCTGTGTGGCACAAACCTCCACGAAATCTAGTAAAACATCTTCTCAGAAGAGTGGAGGTTATTATACGAGCAAATGAGAACTACATGTGGAATGGGATGCTTGAAAAAAGATACCAGATCTTATGGCCAGGTGTCCACCATTTTTTTTTTGTCCATAGAGTGTAGTTAGAGCAGTGTGTTTTTTCTGAAAGAACCATTTATGGAAGTGTCTTCCTACAAAAAAAAAACCTGAGCAGTACAGTAGAGCACTAACCAAACAAACATTTCATAGAAGCACACTTCTGGTGCACAAAATACACACACACACACACACACACACACACACACACACACACACACACGCCAGGATTAAAGGATTTCTGTAAACACAAACACACTTTTTATGGTTTAACATCTGGTGTTTTGAAATTGAAAAAAACAAAAAAAAAAAAACGTAAAGACGCAAAAAGTGTTTCACGGAGAAACAGAAAATGGGAGGTGGTGAAAACAGAGAGCTGTTCGGGCGGGATGCCCGCTGCGTTAACCGAATTAGCCAGGTAGCTAATCTGCACTCACTCACTCACTCACTCACACTCTCTCTCTCTCTCTCTCTCTCTCTCTCTCTCTCTCTCTCTCTCTCTCTCTCTGAGTGCATTGAGGACGTGAAGAGAGGAGGCTTTTAAGTCACGCCGCAGACGTAACGTCAGCGCGGAGAGCTCGTCAAGTGAAGCCAGTGATTTGTGAAGCACCAACCCTATTGGATGAAAAGTAAAGCTGACTGCAGCCCAGGCCTCCTCACCTCACCTCCATCAGTCGCCAGGACTAAAGGATTTCTGTAAACACAAACACACTTTTTATGGTTTAACATCTGGTGTTTTGAAATTGAAAAAACAAACAAAAAAAAAACGTAAAGACGCAAAAAGTGTTTCACGGAGAAACAGAAAACGGAGGTGGTGAAAACAGAGAGCTGTTCGGGCGGGATGCCTGCTGTGTTAACCGAATTAGCCAGGTAGCTAATCTGCACTCTCTCTCTAGCAGTGCATTAAGGACGTGAAGAGAGGAGGCTTTTAAGTCACGCCGCAGACGTAACGTCAGCGCGGAGAGCTCGTCAAGTGAAGCCAGTGATTTGTGAAGCACCAACCCTATTGGATGAAAAGTAAAGCTGACTGCAGCCCAGGCCTCCTCACCTCACCTCCATCAGTACCTGACTTCGCTGTTGTGTTTTACTTCGTTAACCCCTAAAAGGAGACCAGATGTGGAACGGGATGCTCAAAAAGCACAGGTGTCCACAAACATTAGTCTATATAGTGTGTGTATGTGACCTGGATGGTAAAGACACGCCTCCTGTCTGGCACAGAGGAACATGAGCTGTCTGTAAAAGGTGGTGAGCGTGTAACCAGACACTCCGAGTTGCTCCAAAATGTGCAGGAGAGGTGAGGGGGGTTGAGGACCCACAGGGCTGGATGTAAGCCGCACTCCCCCCGGTCTACACTCTTCTCATTACAGCTCTACAAAACGCTTTCTCACTCGTCAGAGAACAGTCCATAACTCCAACATGAAGCTGATCACTTGGACCGAAGTTCCTGATTACTATGCAACGTCATCAGACTCCCTTTCGAGTCTGATTCCCTTCTTGAGATGTTCTTAAATTTGTGGCGATATCTGTTGCTGCACAAGACAGAAGGTGGAGGTAGCAGAGCTGAAGATGTTGAGATGTCCGTTGGGAGTGACGACGATGGACAGGATTAGAAATGAGTTTATTAGAGGGACAGCACATGTAGGACGTTTTGGAGACAAGGTGATGGAGGTGAGATTGAGATGGTTTGGACATGTGCAGTGGAGAGACATGGGGTATATCAGTAGGAGAATGCTGAGGATGGAGCCACCAGGTAGGAGGAAAAGAGGAAGACCATGGAGCAGGTTTATGGATGTGGTGAGGGAAGACATGCAGGTAGTTGGTTTAAAAGAGGCAGATGTAGAGGACAGGGGGGTATGGAGACGGATGATCCGCTGTGGCGCCCCCTAATGGGAGAAGCCAAAAGATGATGATCATCTGTTGCTGCACCAATGAAATAAAACAGAATTACGGCTTTCTAAGACAGAGCGCTCGTGCGTCCTGAGGCCTTCACGCGACATCTGGTGTTTATTGCATTCGGTCACGTCGCTACTAAGCTCCATTGCACATAATGAATATTTAAACTGCTGGTAATTACACATTAGGTGAATGACTAACACTGAGCTATAATGTAAGAGAAGAACTGCTGACCATTCTCTTTCTTACACACACACACACACACACACACACACACAACACACACACACACACACACACGCACGCAAGGGGGAAAGTAACAAAGAACATTTACTCGCGTTGCTTTAATTGAGCGTTTTATGTTTACTTTTGCTTTTAAAAGTAGTTTTTAAAATCTGCAATTTTACTTCTTTGAAGTATGTTTTGTTTGAAGTTTTGCACTTTACATTTTGAATGGATATTAAATAATATCAGTTAATGAGTAAAAAAAAATTAATAGATAAAAGTAATTCTAGGGGTGGCGTTGGGGGGGGGATCGATGTGCGGAGAACAAACGCGCTAAAGCCACAAAAAAGAAAGATGGAGAAGGACAAGACAGACGTCAGCGATGCGTCTGAAAGCGAAATGCCGTCAAACTGAAAGCTGTTCGATGTGAAAGTTGCTCGCTGTCTATCGATATCTGCATTTGAAATTTCTCTCATCATCATAAACATTGTAGCATTGTGTGACATTGGACTGAAATTAATGAGACATTTTCTACTTTCACTGAAGTCGATTATTAAACCATTAACGTTACTTGTACTCGAGTAAAATTTCCTTGAAGGTCACAATACTTTTAATCGAGTAGAATATTTTATTACTCTTTCCACCTCTACACATGCATACGCTCCTCTTACCAACGTATCGTTCCACGTCTTTCACAGTGAAGTCTGAAGATGGAAGCTGGAGTCCAAGCCCCTCGTTCTGAGTCACAGCGATGGGGTAACGGAAGCCGTGCCTCTCCAGGTAGCGCTGTGTCACCTGGCTCCCCTGCATCTCCACCAGGACCTCGTCGGCACTGTTTAGGGAGACAAAGTTGATTGCGGTCGAATGTTAAGAGATAAAAATAAAATTAGAAATTACAAGACATGAAATTTTATGTACAAAACAAGAAGAACTCAAAAATAGAAACATACATCAAAAAGGTAAAACAGCTACTGAAGAACATTAATTTCTGACCTTCCTGTCAACTTTGGTTATAATGATACTAATAGATCACTTTCTCAAAATGAATTGTTTGTTGTTTAAGTTTTAATGCCATGTTAGCGTCAGGGCTATATGTCTATATGTCTATGGCAAGACATTGTCAAATCCATAACATTTTTAAATGCTACATAAGTAATTTCAGCTTTTAGGAGATAAAAAACACAAAACATTTAGATGATACATTATAAAAAATCCTTGTAAACAGGTTTCTGAATAAAAAGTATCGCAAAAATTACAATCCAACCAGTTATACTGAGATAAATTGGTGTTTCAACCCCCAGTGTGAGACACAACTGTTCATCAGTAGAGGAAGCAAATGTATGTGTCCTTCAGCCTACAAACAGAACCGGAGTTTCTTAAATTTCTTGTTTCCTCATGAAATTGTGGTAGAACCCCAATTCCAAAAAAAGTTGGGAAACTGTAAAAATTGCAATGATGTACAAATCTCATAAATCCACCAGTTGTAGATGTAGAGGACAGGGGGGGGTATGGAGACGGATGATCCGCTGTGGTGACCCCTAATGGGAGCAGCCGAAAGTAGAAGTTCAACAGGGTGGTGGAGCTCCATAGCAGGTCACTCGAGAACTTCTACACACCCGTGTAAAGCAGATCATCCTGGAGCTGGCTTTGTGCCCAGAGGCACAGTCATGCTGGAACAGGTTTGGGCCTAGCAGATACCTCCAAGAGACTTTATTTACAATCGTATGCCTCCAACTTTTGTGGAAACAGTTAGGAGAGGAACCACATATGACAAAAAAAATATATAAAAAATGTGTCCCAATACTTTTTGTCCCAGCGTTCCCTTTTCATTGTGCCCAGCTCGTCAAGTTAGATTAGCTTTAATACTCCCAGTAACACCACTAGTTTTAGCATTAAAACAGCTGTTCTGTATTCTTCGAACAGCTGCATTTGCAGTTCTCGCACGCCGTCCTGCGGTGCTCCCTGCGACACCGTCGGCTGAGGGGGTGGGTTTAGAAGGTGTGACATGGACACAGCTTTATTTACATACCTGGCGAAGGTCCTCTCCTGCAGCTGGCGCACAAACACCAGGGTCCCGGCTTGCACGGGCTTGCTGCCGTCGTCCGGCTCCGTGTAGTCGTGTCTGTGGAAGTTCCTCCGCTTCTTCACTACAAAGTCAGAAGGACAGAGAGGTTTTAGTGTCGAAACTAAAACCTTCAAGCTACAGCTCACTTCTGCATTATTACAGCAGTTGTTTTGAAAATACTGTAACAATAAAACGTACAGAAAATGAGGTCTTAGATCTTCAGGTGTCTACAAACTTGTGTTAGTTTTAGAGTTCATTAAAAATGATCGAAACAATTGAATCCTATAAACTCACAAAGCTCTTAGTTTGTCATGTCCAGGGTTTGAAGAAACACGGCCGAGGATGTTATCGGCGTGCGCTGAAGTGTCAGTGAATTATGAGGGCACTTCAGCAGAGCAGTTCAAAGAGACCGTAAAGCCCTCAACCTTCTTGACCGACGAGGGGTCCGGGCTCAACCCCCATTTGATTATTACACTGGTTAATTAGCTTAATAATGTCTGCCTCCCAGGGGGGCTGGAAAATCACTGACTCTTAAATAAAAAAAAAAAGGAAATCAATAAAGCGAGAGGGAGGGGGTAAAAGGGGAGAGGAGAAGTCCTGAGAGATGAGGAGAAGAGATGAGAGAAGAGACGAGGTCTTACTCATGGAGGGTCCGTGCAGAACTTCACAGTTGGGGCAGTGATAAACGTCGATGTCCACCGCATGGTGTTCTTCGACTCGAACGCAGCTGGAACACAAATGGTGAGGTGGTGTGTGAACAAACCCAGCTGAATACAAGACCCAGTGGGTTTCTCATGGATGATCTCTCTAGTACGGTGTTCCACGTAGCCAAACCTTTTTAAACCGCTATTCATCCACAACACAAACTAAACCAGTTTCACCTAAAAAGGTCTATTGAGAAACCGAAACTGCTAAAGAGGAATGAATGGGGTTTATTTGAAAAAGTGCCTTCAAACTTCTGTACACTTTTCTGGCCCTGAGATTCAGACTCCTGAAGGCAGCAATCTGATGGTAAACGCAGCCCTAGATAACTACAGCTACACTTTTTTTCTGACCGCCAGATTCAGAATCCTAAAGGCAGAAAGTCTCCTCATTATTAACTCTCCTGATTGAGTTGCCAAAGCAGGACCTAATTACTGGATCTGGAAATGCGTGCAATCCAATCTTTGAAATCTTGTCGGAAAAACCTGCCATCCGTCATTCCATATGAGAAACTATGAAATTCCAAAATCATCACTGACAGACAGACAAATAGAAAAGCATAAATGGTACAGACATAAAGGAGCAGAGAAAAAAAGGAAGGAGAGACACAGATGCACAAAGATAGATGAAGGGGAGAGAGGTAGAGCGGTGTTCGCACCAAGGAGAAAAACATAAGATGATTGAATGATGGAGATAAAAGCAGGTGGAAGAAAAACTGAAATGATGGATGGATGGATAAAGAGGTGAAATAAGAGATGGAGAGAGGAAATAATAGAGGATGAACAGAGAAAGTAGAGGGACAGACAGAGAAATGGCAAATGTACACACATCCTTCACTCAGTAGAAGTACAGAAGTACACTAAAACCTGTTTTAGTGTCGCGCTGGTAACTGGACGCCACTTTATATTAATCTAATGAATGGTCTCAGTCATGTTTACATCGCTTCGTAAACTAGCCTACGTCTGTGGTTTGGTGGAAGGATAAAGAGATTGTGATGGAGAGACTGTGACAGATAAAAGGAGATATCTGCACTTTTCTGGCCACGAGCTTCAGAATCTTAAAGGGGGGAATCCGATTAGCGTTCCCTTCATCCACGTAGTCTGTATTTTCTGTATTTCGTATCTTTTCGGAGCTAATAAACGGGTTGCAAGATTGATGTTCAGGGGCATCCAAAGTTCCAAAAGTTTTCAAGGGAGCCTTGCTAGGAACTATTAGTAGCAAGAAAAACGTGATTGGCCGTCCTACAGAAAGTTCTTGGACACGTTTATTCACACATTTAATCTTAGCAGAAGATCGACATCAGAAGCCAGTGAAAATTTTATTTCTGGCCAGTAACGAGTGAGCAAAACATTGCTTTATTTTATTTATTCCTTTTTTTTTTTACCCGAGCAAATTCCAGATGTCACAGGACCCCAAATAAAAACCTGCGCCTGTGCCATGCGACTTTTATTAAGCGGTGGACGTCGAAAGACTCCCATGACCTGAAAGTAACTCTGGGCCGCTCGAGCGAGTCTCTGGCTGATTACGGTTACAGACAGCTCCAATCAGCACTCCAGATGTGCAGTTCTATTTGGGTCGCTCTGAGGAGAGGAAGTGCGGGGGTGCAGCCTGTGGCACGGCAGGCTTCAGGGTGAAAAAGCAGTGTCGGAAGGGCGGTGGAGGTGTCCACATCAAAGCATGAGTGTGTGCAAGGGGGGGGGATGGTGGTCAGGACAGTGTCTGGTGCCTCAAGGGGGTGGAAGACAAAAATTATTTTAATCATAAACTCACAGGAATTTTGATGTATACTAAGAGAAAAAGGCGAATACTTTTTTTTATTATGGAAAACAAACACTGGGAGCTACACAGGGAGATAATAAAAAAAAAAAAAAAAAAAAAATCTGGCCCTGGTAGAGAGATCGGAAGTGACTGCAACACTCCTACATCCGCATTCCCTTTCGGTCGACTTCCTCCGCCGAGGCACGCCGAGGATTCTGACTTCCAGCCAAATCCCTCGCTCCCTGCCTGAGCGTCCTGTTCTGACAAACAAAGAATCATCGGTCTGGTTGTCCTGACGCAACGAGACGAGCGCACGGGATGTGAGTCACTGCGGCGGTTATGTCACTGACCTACTGAGGCGTTTTCGTGCTCCAAAAAATAAAAATAAAATGGGGAGCGCTAAAAACAGATCCGAGGACGCGTCAGCAAGTTTTATGGAGAGGATCGAAACACCGGGAAACTTTCCCCTGATTAAACAATTCAAATTGGAACGAAAGGGAAAAAGTGGAAAAAGGAAAAGCACTTGCAAAGAAAAGTGAGCATCAAATTCTCTCTCTCGAGAGAAAAAGAGACGTCTCCAGGCCGTCTTGCATCATCGCCGGCTCTACAAAAGCAGAGGCTGGGTGATGCAACAGGCTCGGAAAATGTGTCGCCTGAGCACAAAGGAACCCGCCAGCGACTCGGCAGGAGACAGCGGTAAATCTGAGGTAAAAAAAAAAAAAGGGACATGGAGACAAAGCTAGCGGATTCTACAGGATTGATGGCTGTAGCGACAAAAGTAACGGCGTGGCGTTCGATTACGCAGCGGCGTGAGGAAACCCGGGGCTGCGATTCGGAAGAAAAACGTTTACCAAAGGGCTCCCGTAGGAAGGCCGTCCCGATAATCCTGTTTCGGTGTTACGGCGTGACGTGCTAAGCCTTGCCTGGTGATTGCATTAGCCTGTTATTGCACCGGGATTGCATGTTGCATGCCTTTTTTTTTGTGTACGGTTTATTGGATGAAAAATCTTAACCAAAAAAATAAAAATCCAACTCAATTTTAATTCTATAGCACTTTTCATAATGGCAGCGTTACAGAATATGAGATATGTAGAACAAAAATCAGCCTGGGGCAGCTCTGGCGAGGAAAAAAAAAACTGCTTTAGATGGTATGAAGAAGAAACCTTGAGAGGAACCAGACTCAAAAAGGGGAACCCATCCTCATGTGGGTGACACCAAGTGTGTGATTGCAAGTCTAATGCGGTTTCTTTCTTTTTTTTATGATTTATAAGACAGAGCATCTGCTCAGGTCTGGAAAGCTTTAAAATACTTCCACAGATTATTCAGCCTTCTGAAACACAACAAAATAACAACAACAACAACAACAAAAAAACAGGAGAGCGTTTTTATCATCTCCCCACGGTCTGATAATCTTCAGGTCTGACTGGAGTAACTCGTGAATCGATAGCATTTTTGTAGACGTTTAAAAGGAACGAGTCCGGTGAAAGGAAATGGGGGCCTAGAGGTGCTCTAATCAGCAGCCTGGTGCTAGCAGATTACTGGTGTAGATAAAACACACATATACACACACACACACACACCAGATCCTTAGGCTTCTTATCCTCAGTTAAGCAAAACAGGAAAACATTTCCACCAATGGCGCTCCTACTGATCTATCCAATAGTTTCTCTTGGGTGAGAGAAGAAACGTGTCTCCATAGTGATGACAGATGGAGAGGCAGACTTAGTATATATCAGCCATCTCTCTCCATCTCTCTTTATCTCTCTCCATATCTCTCTCTCTGAAATTCTTGAGAACATATAGGTGCCTCATAGTCTTCACAGTGGTGTAGCAATCAACAATCATAGGTTCAAATCCTGCTCCAAGCCAATCACGGTCCAGAGTTTGGACACTTTCCCTGTGCTTCACTTCAGTCAGGAAAAATAAAACACTTGTCCGTCAAGCATAAGATAAAAACTTAAAAACTTCAGGCTACAATTGGGTTGAAACTATTTGTTTCTCTTAGGAATGTCTGGAAAACCACTATGATCGTCACTTGTGCTCTAGTAGTTTTTCGGGGTGTCCATGATATCCTTTTTTTTTTTACAATAAATACGGCTGATGACAGATTTAGATGTTGGACTTTTTATCAGAAGATCATCGGTTCAAATCCCACCACCATTTAGTTGCCACTGCTGGGTCCTTGAGCAAGGCCCTTGATCCTCAAATGCTCAGTCGAATTAATGAGAGAACTGTAAGTGGCTTTGGATGAGGGGCGTCTGCGGCTAATGGAAATTTAATCATACAATCATAGACAATCAAAAGAATACACTCCGGTTTAGACACACCCCATTTCGCTGACAAGGCTGCATTTTTGTGCGGCAAAACCGAACCCACAACAGGACAGAAAAGCGTGTGCATCACAGTGACCTTGTTTTTTGATGTAAATACTAGGTCATCCCCCAGAGTTGATCTCTGCAACTTTGAACTGTTTGTGACAGGTGATGAAGCCAGAATATAAGGACAGTGCTTAAGTGTTTTTGTGGGAGGTGGTTGCTTAGCGGTTAAGGAATCAGACTTTGGATCCGAAGGTCACGAGTTCAGATACCAGCCACAACAAGCTGTCACTCTTGGGCCCCTGGGCAAGGCCCTCAACCCCGTAGCTGCTCAGTTGTATGAATGAGATAACCAAAAGACGATCTGGATAATGGCGTCTGCCAAATGCTGTAAATGGAAATGCTGGTGTGGAAATTTAGCTACGCCATGCCAATCGCCACAATATGAAAATAATAATAATAATATATGCAAAGTTTGATATTTTGTTACACCCCTGATCATAAGCATATACAGGTGGTCCCTGGGTTATAATGGTTCGACTTACAATTTTTCGATCTTATGTTTACGATGGCGCCCTATTGTCAAAATTGTAAAAATAAACAATTTACAAATTTGAAAAAAAAAAAAAAGCGCGATTAAGTTGCGATTAATCAAGACAAGCTCGCGGCAGTCGTGCGATTAATCGCGATTAAACGATTAATCGGTTCACAGCCCTTATAAAAGATAAAAGCGAAAAATCTAATAAATGCACTCACCTTTTTGTTTGATTGATTTAATTGAGTACATACGCATATCGCTAGGCTGTGGTAAAAACGTTGCCGATGGCAGGTCATCGATTTTGCGGAGAACAAAATCCCAGTTTACGCACATGTGCAGTACAAATCGTGTTGTGCAGTGTCTCTAGCGATAAGGATACATTCTCAATTTAATCGATATCTTAAAAAAGTGTATTCAATTTATTCGATTATTTTCAATATTTTTTATTTGAACCAAGCTGGCATTTTATTTACAATGTTCAGAAATGTTAAAAATTAATAAAAAGAACGTTTTAAAAGCAATTTTATGTTTTGCAGCTCTTCCCCCTAACTGTACGGAAATTGAACCCGCACCGTAGACCGAGGTACCTAGCGTGAATTTTGGGTACCGCTACAACACCCTAGAGTAAGGTAGTATAAGTATTTACATTTGCGGCATTTAGCAGACGCCCTTGTCCAGGGCGACGTAATGGCTCTTGTTTTGCTAAATTGTAAAATGTACTGTAATTTATGAAATTATTACCAATTTACAGTAAACTACCCCATACTGACCACCATTCTATAAGACTCCTGAGACGGCTAGACCGTGTCTCGGCTTACGATGTTTTTAAGTTACGACGGAGTCATCGAAAGACATCTCCTAGTAAGTTGGGGGCTACCTGTATCTGTTTACAAAAATTTATTTTATACATTTTTAACACCAAATTACGTCAAAATTGAAGGCATGAAGTAGAGGTCAGGGGAGATAATGTAGGATTTGCACAGAATTTGGGAGAAAAGTCATGTATTGTGTGAGAAGGAGAGTAGGAATGAACAGCGGGGTGAAAACCAACAGCTTGTCTAAGTCATCATTGCTGATGGAACGTAAACCAAGCGGTGCCCAAGGTCAGACTCCGTCACTCGAGTCAAACACACAGACCCCTTGTTAAGGAGAGGTGTAAGGTTTCGACCGTCGCCACGAGAGTTTGTGAAACCAGAGTACGAAGCCCCAGCAGAACCTGACAATGGCCTCACAAGCGCATCCATCACGAACTTGTCGGCAAAAAAAAAAAAAGCCACAGACACCAGCTTGATGTATGGCTGCCCCTACGGGCTAAATCCGGCTTTGTCCTCACTGACGTCCCTCAAAAAAAACGTCTCACTCATCAGAGAGCAGGAAGTGTAAGAGGGCAGAAAAGATAACAGCAGATTTTCTTCTGAGATCCAGACGGCCTGAAACTATTTACTTTGCTCGAGTTAATGAGAGGAGGAAGTGCTGCGAAGGAAGCAGACCATCAGTGGCACGGTAGCTGTGGACTTCCTGCTGCAGCCTTCACGCTGTGGGCGAGCGTCGATCGTTCCGGGCAGGTTCGACAATGCGGGGTCAAGAGATACATTTCAAACAATGCACACTTCCCTTCCGGTACAAGAAGTCAGATTTCCTGCTGAGTGAGAATTGTTATAGAACTGGTACACATTTCTTGCATGGTAACCGTAGCAACTGCAACTCCTTGCTTTTTTTTTTTTACACTCGTTCGAGGACTTTTTCCAGCAAAATCACATGGAGAGCTGCAACAAAGCGACTGGAGAGCCTTCGTTGTTTTTTAAATGAAGGCTGGTGATTTCTCGGGTGACGGTGTGGACATGTCCAGCGACGCAACAACTTTAAGAATTTTTCTTTTTTTAATGCAAATACAGAGCGACTCCAGAAACTACCAGTAGTCCATCTTATTTGTGGAATGCCAACTGCTTCACCTGCTGATAAAAGTAACCACTATAAAGGACTTCAGGCAGATAACCGTATATTTCATACTCCTCCAAATTAAGCTAAATAGGGACTAAAGGCAGGAAGTAAAGGTTTGGGGGGAAACAATGAAAACCCGTCTCAGGATTTGCACAATTAGAGATAAAAAAAAAAGTCAAGTCAGCACTATTGGTGCTGGTGGGGAAAATAAAACAATGTGTTTGTGTCGTAGGAAAGAAAGGAATTCCAGGTAGTTCACGAGTTTTTTCGATCTTATGTTGGGACGCTGCCAATGTGTACCCATCTCCCGCCTTTCGAGATGCCTTGCTTTTGCCAACTGACAGAGTTCGGAGCGTTCAGAGTGTTTTTAGTATTATAAAGCCCAAATTTAGCTCTCGTCCCTCTACTTTTTATCACCGTCGCCTGACACTGAAACAGAGCAGTTATGGGTTAAGAGCCTTATAACTACAGCTGGATTGGAACTAACAACCTTCCGCGGTCAGATCAAAAGTCCGACTTGGTAACCTCTGAGCTCCCACTTCCCTATTGATGCATCTCTTTTTCCCTCTCGAGTACTTGATTCATCCACGGAAAGAGAATCGTGTTATTTTTTATTCACATGCACGAGTCTTTACGGTAGTTTTTTTTTGCCCTAATTTAATAAAACTAGGCCGTGCGCATAAAAGCAGGTCAGATGGAGAAGAAAGAAAACGAAGGATGCACCATAACTCGATTCTGGGGGCGACGTATGGCGCTATAAAGATTCCGCATAAATCGTATTATCGCGCTCTTCCAGTCAGTGAAGTGCTCCGTATTCATGCCTAATAAACTAAATATTGGGAGATTCACAGGGTTTTGATCACTTGGGGACAGTGATAGATGAGGCTTTGATGGTGCCGCGGGCTCACAAATTCTCCATCTGGCTTCTCCTTCAACACACACACACACACACACACACAAATGATAAAATAATGACATTACACTTCCATTTCACAATCCTAACCAGGATTACAATCAGGGTTGTAAAGAATATACGAGACATGTTCAAGGCCTAAAGTGTCTGTAAAAGCGACACACACACACACACACACACACACACACACACAAAGACAGGTAAAGTCTACACTGAGGTGCTGTAAAGCAGACATTAGACCGAAACCTGAATAACGAAAAGGCTCCTAATCCTCTGAGCTCGTCTTCCCTGGAGGCTGAGCGAGTCTGTGAACGCAGTCAGATAACAACCCGGGTCTCGGCCTCTGGCTAGACAACCTAATCCTGCTATTCGAGACACAAAACCGCTGCCTTAAAGCGATACTCCAAAAGATTTTTTTCCCCTAATCTCTATCCGCCGTGTGCACGAGCATTTAACACAGACAGGAATTTTCACACGTGGCCCTGAAACAACAAAGGAACCCAAAATTTTGCCTGAAATGTGCAACTGTACAACAAATTTAAAAATACACTCACACGTTTTTGAAACATTTCGACGGCACTCGAAATCTCCCAGCAATAAATTGCATGAAAAACCTGTTCAAACTTACATACGTAATTCATGCTAACATCTAAATTAGGTCAGTTTGTAAAAAAATTTATAAAAATTGCACAAATCTTTGGAAAGTCACAGAAATCTATGTAAAGTCCCCATATTACATCCCTCAGTCCTAGAAAAAGCAGCAATTTTCCTTAATTAAAAAATAAACTGTTAAAACTTAAACTTCAACCATGCTAACATCAACAAAAAGAGGCAGAATGGTAGTGAATGAGTAGTTTTTCCAGGTGTTGTGCAAAGAAAAAACAAGTCAAAAAGGGTAAAATTTCAGTGTGTAATTCATAATAATCAACCATTAACTGCCTTGTGAGACCGGGACATATGGAGAAAGTTCACCTGGATATAGTTGGATGAGGATAAAGCTTAATTAACTGCAATACAATTAAAATTAAAAAGCGTCTCGTGCATTCCATGTGAACTGGTTTTCGAAACAAAAGTTTTGTCTGTCTGAAACAATGTCAGAATCGAAGCACTCTTGTCTTCTCGATATGACTCGTTTGTGTATCCTGGGTGCCAACCGAAACATCTACGAAGCTTAATAATCACTTCAGGAAATTACATTTATTCATTTTAAAAGCAATGCCTTTCTTTAAGAGGTGTGGCCTAATCACTTCTTTGATTTTGATTAAACCCCAGTATGTGTCCCGTTAAGAGGCGGGGCTTAACAACCACTTCAAAGACTTCCATTTTTGACAGGCGTGGTTATATAAACCAAATTTAAAAAACTTACATTTTTGTATTTTAAAATTCAGTGCGTGTCCCTTTAAGAGGCGTGGCCTACTAAACAGACGCCAGGCGGCCCTCTCCACGTGCCCATATTTGCAAAAAAAGAAGCATTTAAATGCCCCCCCACCTCAATCCCAGCTGTCAATCACAAGCCCCGCCCCCTCGGCAGCACGCAGCGCTTCATGGCGGATATATATATATTTTTTTTAGGTGTGTGTTCGCAGAAATCAAATCTCGAACCTGCAGCCGGAGCGCGTGCGCGCGCCTCATCTCTATTATTACTGCAACGGTTGGTTTTATTAATTGCAAAACAAACAAACAAACAAATAAACAAACAAAAATCCATCTCCGAGATGGAAATCCAGCGTCTCTTTGTTTCGAAGCCCCGTTTCCGCAGGTTCACCCACAACAACGCCACCATGTGTAGAAGTTCTGGCACAGTGCAAACACTACCCACACACACACACACACGTCAAAGGGACATCATCTAATAATAATAATCAACTGTTCTACCATAGAAACATGACGTTTTATTATTATTAAATGTATAATAACTAAACACGTGGTTTTAGGGATTAAGGTCTGGGGTATTATGGGGGGGGTTAAAAAAAAGTAAACAATGTTCACCCAAAACAACACCGGAAACGACATGTCACGTGACCCGATAATGACATAACAGGGTTCGGGTTTTCTTCTTCCAACAGCTTTAACACACACACACACGAAATCATTTCAGCTGTAGAAGGCTCCTATCCTAGCTTCTATCTCCGGCGCGCGCGCGCGCACACACACACAGAGGAACCCGGCCACATCATCTGCGCTTCTTCTCCCTGATCTTCTCTCTCTTTCTTACCTGCCGTGAAACCAGTCCTTACAGATGTCGCACTCGATCATGAAGCGGTTCACGTCGTACGGCTGCCGGCAGACGCAGTACAGCGGAGCCGCCGCCATCTTCACACCGACACCGCGAGCCTCCGAGCGCCTGCTGGCCGAGCGAGAGCCTCCGAGCCTCCGAGCGCCTGTCCCCTAAACAACGCCGTGTCTGGAGGAGGGAAACACAGCAGTGGGCGGAGACTGGGCGGGGCTTCAGATTTAATGACGCGGAAGTGGCCTTTAAACAGGAAAAAAGAGAAAAGAAAATTCACGCTGGCAACACAGAGAGAGAGAGAGAGAGAGAGAGAGAGAGAGAGAGAGAGAGAGAGAGAGACGCTCTGACGTCATCCGGAGGAAAAAACCTCAACCTCACCAGAAATGTGTACTATAAATAAACAATAATAAATAAGATAGATAGATAGATAGATAGATAGATAGATAGATAGATAGATGATAGATAGATAGATAGATAGATAGATAGATAGATAGATAGATAGATAGATAGATAGATAGATAGAAAAATAAAAACAATAATAGAGTAACCAACATGATAGATAGATAGATAGATCGATAGATAGGTAGATAGATAGATGGATGGATGGAGAGAGAGAGAGAGAGAGAGAGAGAGAGAGAGAAAGAGAGAGAGAGAAAGAGCCGCTCTGACGTCATCCGGAGGAAAAAAACTCAACCTCACCAGAAATGTGTACTATAAATAAACAACAATAATAAATAAATAGATAGATAGATAGATAGATAGATAGATAGATAGATAGATAGATAGATAGATAGATAGATAGAAAAATAAAACAAAAATACATAATTAAAGTAACCAACATGACAGACAGACAGACAGACAGACAGATAGATAGATAGATAGATAGATAGATAGATAGATAGATAGATAGATAGATAGATAGATAGATAGAAAAATAAAAACAATAATAGAGTAACCAACATGATAGATAGATAGATAGATCGATAGATAGGTAGATAGATAGATGGATGGATGGATGGATGGATGGATGGATGGATGGATAGATAGATAGATAGATAGATAGATAGATAGATAGATAGATAGATAGATAGATTTTATTTATTATTTATTTATTTGTTTGTTTGTTTGTTTATACTTGTCATTTTTGTACACAAACACATAATAAAAAACAGCATAACAGAAATAAAATACATCACTATTATTAAGCACACTGATTGGTAAAAAACTGCATGATCAAAAGTATGTGCACTCCTGACCATCACAGCCTTTTGTGTGCCACGGCTGGATTCCCGCCTCTGTCCTGTTCCTATGTTCTCCTCGTGCTTTAGAGGCTTTCTCTGGGTACTCCAATTTCCTTCTCCAGTCCACAACCTCAACCCTCTGTAGAATGGAACTAAATGTGCAAACACTGCTCCTGCATGGTGATAACGACATGACCCACTAAACACCGCTGAAGAAATGGACCTCTAACTGCACCCCAGACTTCACTAAAACATGTGTGCCTGATCTAAATAATGCTCTTATAGCTGAAAGAACACAAATCTCCACAGCTGCATCTCAGAACCTTGTGAAAAGGAGAACATGCAGAAATCGATGAGCAACCTGAGCTCAGGATTGTACTGGGATTGGAATGCTAGGATGAAAATATTAAGTAAATATAATAAATATGATACAGTAAAGTGTATCAGACTATTAAAGGTGTGTCATTCATTAGAGCAGATCTGACAGTGGTTCTGGCTGAACAGGTGTGGGTCTCCTGGTTTAAGTAAAGAAGAAAAAAATGTGATGCTACTGCATCTAAACACGTCCTTTACAACATTGTGGTAGCAGTTTGGTGGAGAATCAAACGTCACCTTAACCAATTAATAAACAGGAAGTCACCTGAACCAATTAATAAACAGGAAGTCACCTGAACCAATTAATAAACAGGAAGTCACCTGAACCAATTAAGAATCTCACTTAAGATAGATAGATAGATAGATAGATAGATAGATAGATAGATAGATAGATAGATAGATAGATAGATTCTATGATTTTAAATCATCTCAGAAACATAAAAAAAAAATACTTAACGTCTCTCAAGATTTCACAAAAACACTCAAAGAAAAAAAAAAGAAAAAACCTGGCCAGCACAAGAAAAAGGAGACGAGAAAAAGTCGTGAAAACAGACCACACAAACTCGGACAAAACAATGATTTTTTTTTATAAGCTTTAAGAGAAAAAGAACGGGAGCTGAAAAGGGGCTTGGAAACACTCTGGCGGCATCTGCTGGTAAAAAAGGGAAACTACAAAGGAAAAAAAGTCCTGATGCCTCTTCATTTCACACTGAATAATAATAACAAATAGTTTGTAGTATAGAATTTCTTTCTTTTCCCTACAGTGTCATCTAATGTGGTGCGTATGACAACCTCATATTACTGAAATACAAGCCAGGATAAATACAAGGATTGGACACAAAATGCATGTTAACTTCTTCTTCGTCTTCTTCTTTTGGCTTCTCCTATTAGGGGTCGCCACAGCGGATCATCGGCTCCACACCCCCTATCCTCTACATCTACCTTTTTTAAACCAACTACCTGCATGTCTTCCTTCACAACATCCATAAACCTCCTCCTTGATCTTCCTCGTTTCTCCTTCCTGGTATCTTCATCCTCAGCATTCTCCTACTGATATACCCCATGTTCCTCCTCTGCACATGTCCAAACCATCTCAATCTCACCTCCCTCACCTTGTCTCCTAAACGTCCTACATGTGCTGTCCCTCTAATAAACTCTTTTCTACATCTTCAGCTCTGCTTCCTCCAGCGCCACCTCCTGTCTTTTACTCAATGCCACTGTTTTTAATCCATACAACATCTCAGGTCTCATCACAGTCCTATAAACTTTCCATTTTACTCTCACAGATACTCTTCTATCACAAATCACTCCTGCTATCACTCTTCTCCACCCACTCCACCCTGCCTGCACTCTTCTCTTCACTTCTCTAACACACTCTCCATTACTTTTTGCACTGTTGACCCCAGGTACCTGAACTCCTCCACCTTCTCCACCTCTTCTCCCTGCGAACGCACCCCTCCACTGCCCTCCCTCACATTCACACACATGTACTCTGTCCAGCACCTCTTCACCACCACAGAGCCCCTGTCTGACTTCTTCCCTGAATCGCACACTACAGTCTTCCTCCTTCAGTTTCCACCATCTTAATCTTCTTTCTGTCTTCAGTCTCCTCCTCTTGTTCTTCACTTCCAAAACCATCCTACAGACCACCATCCAATGCTGTCCATCTACACTGTCCCCCGCCAACACCTTACAGTCTCCAATCTCCATCAGGTTGCATCTCCTACATAAAACATAGTCCACCTGTGTGCTCTTATACATCAAACTATGACCCTAAGTGTTCACCACTGCCATTTCCATCCTTTTAGCAAAATCTACCACCATCTGCCCTTCCACATTCCTCTCCTTAAAACCACACCTACCATCACCTCCTCATCACCTCTGTTCCCTTCACCTACATGCCCATTAAAGTCTGCACCAATCACCAATCTTTCATTCCTAGGTACACCTTCTACCACTTCATCTAATTCACTCCAGAATGTTTCCTTCTTCTCCATCTCACAACCTACTTGAGGAGCATAGGCACTGATGACATTTATCATCACCCCTTCAAATTCCAGCTTCACGATCATCACCCTATCAGAAACTCTCTTCACCTCCACTACACTCTTACTGTACTCTTCCTTCAGAATCCCCCCTACACCATTTCTGTTACCATCCACACCATGATAGACGGGTTTAAACCCACCTCCAATGTTCCTGGCCTTACTCCCTTTCCACTTGGTCTCCTGAACACACAGCATATCTACCTTTCTCCTCTCCATCATATCAGCTCCCTCTCTCCCTTTACCCGTCATAGTACCAACATTTAAAGTGCCCACCCCGAAGCTCTACTCTCCTACACTTCTCCTTTCCCGCCCGTCTTTGTAGACGTCTTCCTTCTCTCCTTCTCCTCCTTCGGCCAACAGTCGCCCAATATCCACCGGTACCCTGTTGGCGGTCGTTGTTAACCCGGGCCTTGACCGATCCGGTATGAATATCTGCTGTCTTTCATGTTGTCTTTTGCACCTCTTGACTCCTGCTGTTTTTTGTCTGCACTGTTTGTCTGGAGTGTTTATGTAGCTTGTGTTGTGTTGTAGCTCTATGTTGTTTGTTTGTTTGTTGTTGTTTAGTGTAGCACCAGGGTTCCGGAGGAACGTTGTCTCGTTTTTACTGTGTACTGTGTACCACTGTGTATAGTAGAAATCACAATAAAAAGCCTCTTGACTTGACTTATGAAAATGCATGTTTATTACAATGTAATAAATTTCTTTGCTTGAAAAAGCCACATAATTCTGCCTTGTTGTTGTTGTTGTTGTTGTTGTTGTTGTTGTTGTTATTATTATTATTATTATCAGATATCCCAACATTTCGAAGCACTATTCCTTCTAGCCAAAATTTCCACTGACTTCCACTGGATCTTTTGTACAGTTATAACTAGTAACTTTTCAATTGGTGCAGACAGACAGACAGACAGACTTACAGACAGACAGACAGACAGACAGATAGATAGATAGATAGATAGATAGATAGATAGATAGATAGATAGATAGATAGATAGATAGATAGATAGATAGAGACTTGTTTACTCGGGTACATTAGCAGGCGCTGTTTAGATGCAGACTGTCCTACATCAGGTGCAGCTTCTTGATAAACTTGTCATAATTGTTTATTCCCAATCTGGCAACCCTTTTCCATTCAGAGTAAGAGAGCGCCCTCTAGTGGGAGTTCCGAGCTCTGCCAGCAGCCAGTGAATTAAAGAAAGAACAAAAAAAAAAGAAAGGAAAAAAGAAGAAAAGAAAAGTTCACCCAGCCCGAAGACTGAGTGAGGGTTTTGGGGGGCGCCGCCTTGCTTCTTCTCAACCAATCGGATCAGTGTTTTCACACTTTGTAAACAACATGGTTTTACACACCTTCCACGCTGTTTGCAAAACACTCACGGACGCGTCGCTTCCATCCACCGAAATGCACTTCTCCCAGGTAAGGTGTGCGTTAATCTTCAAACACACACACACACACACACACACACACACACACACACACACACACACACACACACACACACACACACACAGTGATAGTAGGTAAAACACGCACTCTTCTCACTCATGATCTGGTTCACATCCGGTACCGTAAAACCATCAAAGTACCGACAAACAACAACAAAAACAAAGGATCAAAAGGACGCACGCGACTGCATGACGTCACAATGCTACAATGTAACAATGTTACCAAAGTTACACATTTCTTATAAGGTGCTTTAAGTAACAGTGTATCGGATTTATTGTTTTTTTCCTGCTCTCTGGTTTGTTCTCTGTTCTTTCTTTAAGCAAACGTATATCTTTTTTTATGTCTCTGCTACAAATGACATTCTTTTTCAGTGTATCCACTGTTTCAGGGTGAACACCTGGTTCATGCCTCTCAGTTCAAAAAAGCAAAAATATGACAAATCAAAGAAACCCGAAATCCAGCGGGAAGACTGTTGCGCAATTCTTTGGCTTTGACGTTGAGATGTTGTGAGTGAACCTTGTTTGAGCTTCACCAAGCGTCTTTCTTTCTTTCAATCCATTCAGATGTAATAGGAATAATCACGAGTGCAGACAAAATATAAATATATTTAAATATGTGGGTTATAATATTGTGACAAATTTCTGCCCTATTTTTTATTTGTTGGGGTTTGAATTAAAGCATTTTATTGAACAAACCAGTCCAGATGGCAACCACACAAGACTATATGGGACTAAACAGCACTACACAATACTACACAAAACTACACAAGACTACACTGGACTACACTGGACTACACTGAAAGACTACACAGGACCACACAGAACTACACAAGATTACACAAGAGTAAACAGGACTACACAACAAGACTACACAATATTACACAGGACTACACAAGAAGACTAAACAGGACTACACAATACTAAACAGGACTAGACAATACTAAACAGGACTACACAAGAAGACTAAACAGGACTACACAATACTAAACAGAACTACACAATACTACACAGGACTACACAAGAAGACTAAACAGGACTACACAATACTAAACAGGACTACACAAGACTAAACAGGACTACACAATACTAAACAGGACTACACAATACTAAAAAGGACTACACAAGAAGACTAAACAGGACTACACAAGACTAAACAGAACTACACAATACTAAACAGGACTACACAAGAAGACTAAACAGAACTACACAATACTAAACAGGACTACACAAGAAGACTACACAAGACTACATAAGACTAAACAGGACTACACAATACTACACAGGACTACACAAGGCTACACCGGACTACACAAGACTACACAGGACTACACAAGAAGACTAAACAGGACTACACAATACTAAACAGGACTACACAAGAAGACTACACAGGACTACACAAGACTAAACAGGACTACACAAGAAGACTAAACAGGACTACACAAGAAGACTAAACAGGACTACACAATACTAAACAGGACTACACAAGGCTACACAGGACTACACAAGGCTACACAGGACTACACAAGAAGACTAAACAGGACTACACAATACTAAACAGGACTACACAACACTACATAAGACTAAACAGGACAACACAAGAAGACTACACAGGACTACACAAGACTACATAAGACTATATGAGACTACATAGGCCCTAACAACATACGACTTTACAAGAACTACAGACACGATCCAAAGATCTACATAAAATATAAAAGACTGCACATGACTAATAACTCCATAACATGATTAGATAATACCTTTACACAACCATATAAGACCCCCACATGACTACACAAATGCTTTACCAGACTACATAAGACCTCCACATGGCTAACTAAGAACCATACAAGACTACATAAGACCTTCTCAGCTGAAAGACAATAACAATGACTGAAACCTCTCTCACTATCAGTATCCGGTGTGAGGTCTTGCGATCTGATATATTAAACGTATGAGGATGTGCATGTAAAATGTACATATCACAAAAGTATTGGCTCTGCTGGTCTTTCTTGGTTATGGAGCTGTTGTTGGGAGATCAGGTGAGGTTCTCCGGCCAGGTGAACACTGAGATATTCGGTGCGCTCGATGATGGAGCCATTGACATTTAGTTACATATGGAACGGGGTTTTAATTGTTTATATTACAATTACTAAATATTCTGCAATAACTGCACATTCTGGATTCCCTTTACACTGCAGCAACTTGCCAATGAGTAACTATAGTAATAGTATTGAACCACACATCATGGTGTTATTAAGAAGTTTTCATCCAATGTGTTTTAGTAGCGAACATCGTTCCCTCACAGCCTCTGTAGTGCCCCTAAAAACACCAGTTTCTTTTTTCACATGCAAATTTTTTGCCAAATTGGTACAAATTGGTGTAACGTTCCGTGAAACACCTTGTAAAAAAACTACTAACTGCAAATATGAGCTTTTTTTTTTTTCTTGAATACTAGCCAGTGACTGCTTCAGGCAATTTTGTGCAACACGTGACTTGTTATACATGCCAGGTCTTGGCATCGGTGGTTTTGTGTGGGGAAACCATGTGGCACTATCGGTGAAATCAACCATTTCGGTATTGTGGAGACTTTCGGCAAGCCGTTTGAAAGTCCACGGTGCAACTTGCATAGCGTGCAAAATGTATATCATATGTAAAATTGTATAAAACCACGACTTATTGTTTTTAGCATGCTCAGTGATTAAACATACTATTTGTGTGTGTGTGTGTGTGTGTGTGTGATACTCAGAAACCTCGCTTTGGTTTGTTTTATTAAACATACTTCTCACGTACATCACGTTTCCTCCATCACGAGCACACGGTATAAAACAAAGTAGTGTGGCACAGGATGTGTTTTTGTGTGCGTGTTGCGTCACTAGTCGCTCGTCTAGACCTGCACTAGGCAGAGAACGAGGCGGAGAAAATCATTTCCTGCCAACACTTTACAGTTAGGAACACGTTGGCTACTTGCATTGCACGTGTCGGTTCTGCCTGCGATGGAGCAGGAATTTAGAAATGTCTGGTGGCTGGATGTAGCCGTTGTGGTTGAGTTGATGCATTTTATCACCTGCTGCGGTTTGAGAGGAGACCTCGCCCTCTCAGAAATGACATCCTTAACATACTGTTTCGACTTAGTGACAATCACTGGGACAAACTTGTGTCCCTTTAAACTTTCACTTGAGTAAAAGTACAAAAGTTTTTCCCTTCAAATGTATTTAAACCTCCAAAGTACTGATTTATCATAACTATAATGTTCCTGTTGTCATTTGTATCACAAGACTTTTTACTTAATCACCTCAGTTTATGTAAAAAGACTCGAATGTGACTCTCAGCACACTGATCTATTAATAGAATGATATTTATGACTCAAAAACGGATAGACTTTTGAACATGAGCACAAAACCTTCAAAAAATGGTGTAAATAAAGTCACGTGTGTTGCGTCGAGTTCGAGTCTGGAGTTTCTTCATCATTTATTCCTCTCTAAATGTTCTGCTTGATGTTGAACTGATGCTGAACTGTAATGTTGGTGATCAGTAGATACACCAAACGGCGATCAGAACACGTGTAAAACAGAGCGTGCGCTCGATCCTGATCGGTGACTCGCTGCGGGTTTCACCGGTTACGTTTTTACCCTCGTGAATAAAAAAAAACGACTGATTTCACAAAGTGTAGTCGAGGAAAAAGTACAATATTTAGTTACAGTAAAAGTCTCCCGAAATGGAAACACTTCAGTGACGGACAGACACGTGAAAAAGCGACTTTCATGATCGATGTTGAGTAATAATAAACATGTATTCATATAAAGCATCAATATTTGTCCATGGCCATGTTGATTAGAGTTTTAAAAGCATGAAAAGTTAAATTTTATTAAGTTGCAATAAGTCATGAGGATCATGAGAATAATCACGATTAAATACTTTGACATCTTTTATATTTATGTATATGTGTGTGTGTGTGTGTGTGTATATGTATGTATGTTATGAGTGCTCAGAGTATGCTGAGTATATTAGATGTGTTGTATGTTGTAAATGATACATACAAACCCGATTCCAAAAAAGGGACACTGTACAAATTGTAAATAAGAAAGGATTTACAAATATAATATCATTTATATTTCAATCTGGAACAATCTCTGTGCGTGAGGGTCTCGACCGGAAAACCATACTGGATGCCCTGTGATTTTTGGTAACTTAGACAGCACTACATCACATACAGGAATGTTACTGTAATGGAAATCACAACATGGGCTCAGGAACACTTTCAGAAAACATTGTCGGTAAACACAATCCACCGTGCCATTCACCCTCACCGTATCCAAACATGATCCAGAAGCGCAGTAGTTTTCTCTGGGCCAAGGCTCATTAAAAATGGACTGTGGCAAAGTGGAAAACTGTTCTGTGGTCAGACGAATCCAAATCTGAAGTTCTTTTTTGGAAAACTGGGACGCCATGTCACCCGGACTAAAGAGGATAAGGACAACCCAAGTTGTTATCAGTGCTCAGTTCAGAAGCCTGCATCTCTGATGGTATGGGGTTGCATGAGTGCATGTGGCATGGGCAGCTTACACATCTGGAAAGGCATCATCAATGCTGAAATGTATATCCAAGTTCTAGAACAACAAATGCTCCCATCCAGACGTCGTCTCTTTCAGGGAAGACCTTGCATTTCCCAACATGACACACACTGCATCAATTACAACATCATGGCTGCGTAGGAGAAGGATCCTGAAATGACCAGCCTGCAATCCAGATCTTTCACCCCTAGAAAACATTTGGCGCATCATAAAGAGGAAAATGCAACAAAGAAGACATGAGACAGTTGAGCAACTAGAAGACTGTTTTAGACAAGAATAAGACAACATTCCTATTCTTAAACTTGAGCAACTTGTCTCCTCAGTCCCCAGACGTTTGTTATAAAAAGAAGAGGGTACGCCACCTAGTGGTAAACATGGCCCTGTCCCACATTTTTTGAGATGTGTTGATGCCATGAAATTTAAAATCAACTTATTTTTCTCTTAAATGATAAATTTTCTCAGTTTAAACATTTGATGTGTCATCTTTGTTTTATTCTGATTAAAATATTGAAATTTGAAACGTACACATCATTGCATTCTGGTTTTAATCACAATTTGTACAGCGTCCCAACTTTTTTTGGAATCGGGTTTGTATATTAATTATATATTGAGTATATTGCAGATATATACACACACACACACACACACACACACACACACACACACACACACACACACACACACGAGAACCAGCTGCTTCTTTCACTGTGCCCATTTTAGACTTAATGAAGCAGGTGGCGCTTTTTTTTTGGTCACATCGAAAGAGAGGAAAAAAAAAACAAATATAAAGGACAAAATGTCAGTAAAATAAAACTAGTTTGTTAATGAATGTTAATGTTAATGCGATTTTACATCTTGAACTGAAAGCATTTGATTGCCGAAATACCAAATTTGCAAAAATCTAAAAAAAAAAAAAAACAACCCCGCTGTTTAAATTTACAATAAAATTGTACAGTAAGAATAAAAAAAAACTTAATATAATATAGGAATAAAAAAATGGTGTTCAAGTAAAAATTTTCAAATAAAATTTCTATCTTTTTTTTAATGACTAAATACAAAATATAGTATACAGTATTTAGATTATTTTGATTTGTTTTAGTATATTTTATAGCTCGTACATCATCGGGAGATATGCGTATTAAATAACGAACAAAGTAACAACTTATGAACAAATTCATGGTACGTAACTTCGTAAGTTGTGGAGTGTCTGTATATATATATATAAAATACAGTGTGTTTTCGTCTGAAAACTATTTGTCTTTTAAGGTTCCTAAGTTCATTTTGTTTCCAAGCAACAAACTCGGTAATGTAACAGTATGAAGATTTACTTTGACTGAACATGTATATAAATGTCCAGATGTTCCACTCCATTTAAAGAACAGCTTTACACACTTCCAAAACAGCTGAAATACTTTACAGTGTCTCTTTTAAAAACTTCACTAGTTGCAGATTTCTTTCTTTCCTGTGCTGCAGTTCATCCCAGAGCAGTTCAATAGGATTTAGGTGCAGTGACTGGGCAGGTGGTTTCATGATAAATATCACTCCAGACGACTGTCTGCTCTCTAAATAACGCTTACAAAACCCAGACGTACAGACGTACAGTCCAGATGCAAATGCATGGTGTTTAAGTGGGGAATTTCTATTTTTGTTTTTATTATCCTGTTTCTATTTTTATATGTAAAATTTTCCTTTTTATTTAATTGCAATTCTATTTATCGTATTAATCTTCTATATATCTTATTCGATTCTATTAATCTACCTTTTATTTTGTATTCATTTTCATGTTTTTTTTTTATACAGTATAAATAAAATTAAATAAAGATAATTTATAATTTATTTGACAAGCGTGCATTTTTTTTAAAAACATGGCTCAGAGTGGAAATGTAGATCAGGACGGGGTCTTGATGGTTATGGAGCTTTTACGTCTATACATAATGTATTATTAATGATGATTATTATATAACATATAGAATTATTATTATTTTTCTTTTTAACAACGATGCTGTTTTGCATAAGTTCTCTACAGTAGCCCTAGACGTTAGATTAGACGTTGCTTACCAAAGACTTTCGTTAGCTTCAGGAGTCGATGCTAGGCTAGGTTTGCATTAGCAGGAAGAAAACGTCTAGGGAACATCCAGTTAATGTTAGCGACTTAGCTAATCTTTCTTTAACGTCCCAAAAGTTCTCAGTTGCACTTTTTTATTTTAACACTGTTATAGACTTCTTGTTAGCAAGAACACTAGCTTGCCAAAAGTATTGGGACACCAGACTTTTCCAGCCGTATGTATTCTTTACCAAACTTTTCCCACATGTTTGGAGGGACAGCGTTTGTATACAATGTCTTTAAAGTGGTGGTACTGGGATTTGAAACCAAGACCGTCCAATCAGAAGGATACCATCTTATCAAATGAGGTACCACCCAACAAATATGAACACTTCACCTACATAATGTATTTGGCTCAACACCCTTGTGGCTGAATGACCACAAATCTTCACAAAATCTAGTGGAACATCTTCGTAGAAGATTGGAGCTTATTATAAGAGCAAATGAGGAATTGTGGAATGGGATGTTCAAAAAGAAGCACATACTAATCTTCAAGGTGTCCTCAACCCTTTCTCAACATCGTGTATGATGCAGATAAAGAAACGCAGTGTGGAAGCCCCTTGGTGGTGAAATGCGTCATCATAATGTCTCAGAATCAGAAATGTTTTGACACGTCATGTTCGTAAGTGAAATGTCAACCACATTCAGAATCGTTGCTTTTTGTGAATTCCCGACTCGTGACACTGTGGACTTTTGTTTCTTTGTCACCTTTTGTTGTTGTTTATGGTGATGTTGGGCAGGAAGTGAAAGCATTTCTCACCAGCAGCTGTTAGTCAGCGGTGGTTAAAGAAAAAGCTAACAGATACATCTGGGGCAAATTAACGTCATCATTTCCTCCCTTCATTGGAAACAAAGACGCTTCGGAGGAAAACGGATGCTGCATAAGTTCAAATTATAACGCATACAACATTCTCGTTTAATTTCCTCTCATTTAATCTTTCGAAAGGAATTTGAATTTTATAGTATTTTTCGCCAAAAACCTCGATTCCAGGTCGGGTTGCCAAGTGGTTAGTTATTACGCTGTTATAAACAACAAAACAAAAACACAATAGAACCCTTTATAGAATGTGTAATGGTTTTAATGATTATAATAAGTAATTGTATTGGTTGTAATGGAGATTCTGGTCCCTTTGGGTCTCTACTGGGAATTTCTTGCATTCTATCAATCTCCTAAGGATCTGTAGAACTGCTCTGGCAACTTGTTGATCTTGTAAATGTCAGTGTCTGCTGGACGCCATTAAAGGCCATTAGGACCTCATGAATAAAGCCTCCAGATTCCATTAAGACCCCACACTGGTTTCTCTGGTTTGATGATACTGAATGAATGATGTCCACCTGCCCACGTTGCAATGGAAACCATTTGGTGACTACTGAAATGGTTAACTGGAATTTGTAGTGGCAACCAGGGTAGTTGTTATTTTAGCAACTTAAATCTTTTATAAAAAATTGATCAAATAAGAATTCTTGTTAGCTTATTATTAAGTTAAATCTATTTTTGTTTTGTTTATTTGATGAAATGTATGACATTTTCTTGTCTTGCTGGCGAATGTTTGGCTTTTTCCCAAGAAATAAATGTGAAAAATGTGGAGAAAAAAAAATCTGATAGTAGAAAATTAGAATTTTCTTTTGGAGGTATTTTGATTGTTATATTGAAATTGTTAAAAAAAACAAAAAAAAAAAACAAAAACAAAGGTTTCACTTCGTATATACGCTTTTTGTAATCTTACAGAAAAACAGAAAAAAAATCTGACTATAATAATAATAAATAAAATATTGATCTATTATTGATCTGTATGTATTGTGTGTGTAGGTGGATGCATGACGTTACAGTTGCCATAGTAACAGTCTAGACACAGAGTTGTGAGTACCCAAGAGATATTGTAGATGTTTCTGTGAAGGTTGTGTAGATCAGAGTTTTAACACGTTTACTAAAGGTAATGTTTATTTATTTGTTATTTGCGGAAGGAGCCTCCAGTTTCAAGAGCTTTGTAACACGATGAAGCAGATTCTGGTTTCGTCTTGTTTTTTTTTTTCTTTTTCTTTTCTTGATACTGTAATGCAAAGTGATAACAGGAAGTAACTAGTTTCGCTTCGTTCCACAACGCTACACATATAAAAAACAACTGCGAATAAAAAGTACGACGTGTCATTCTGCGTAAAAAAAAAAGCTGTAACTTTTGGGAAATGGCTGTGGTGTAGGAGGAATAAAACACCCCAGAAGGAGCTTTTATAGGAAATGATCGAATGATCAACCCTCACATAGAACAATAACTCGTCTATCTATCTATCTATCTATCTATCTATCTATCTATCTATCTATCTATCTATCTGTCCGTCTGTCTGTCTGTCTGTCTGTCTGTCTGTCATGCTATTTTCTCTATTTCATATTTTTTAATATTTTTTTTTTTGTTATTATTATTTTGTTTATTTATAGTTCACATTCCTGGTGATGCCTGTCTGTCTGTCTGTCTGTCTGTCTGTCTGTCTGTCTGTCTGTCATGTTATTTTCTATATTTCATATTTTTTTTATTTATTCTTTTTTTATTGTTATTATTTTGTTTATTTATAGTTTACATTCCTGGTGATGCCTGTCTGTCTGTCTGTCTGTCTGTCTGTCTGTATGTCTGTCTGTCTGTCTGTCTGTCATGTTATTTTCTCTATTTCATATTTTTTTATTTATTGTTTTTTTTTAATTATTATTATTTTGTTTATTCATAGTTCACATTCCTGGTGATGTCTGTCTGTCTGCCTGTCTGTCTGTCTGTCTGTCTGTCTGTCTGTCTGTCATTTTATTATTTCAGATTCATTCATACAACAGTATATTACAGTTTTTCTCACGCGCTTTGGAGCATTTTCTCGAATCATCCTTAAGATTTGCACATCAGTAATTGCATTCTCAAAACAATGTGAACAAACAGCACAATACATTGGATTTCTTGCAAAAGTCTGTTTTTTGCTCAAAATCCTTAGTACTTCATTCGAAAGTAAGTATTTGTGTGAATGAACAGCTCATCGGCATCAGAATAACAAGTCCATTTATCGTTGTTTAAGAGAGTCAAAATGTTTAGTCATTTTTTTCAACATGACACTGCTTTATCTGAGTATTTCCTGATGTTTTGCATTACACGTATTGGAAATGCACGAGGCTGAATTTCTTCTGAGTGGCAACTGCGAATTTCAACAGCACAAATGTACACATTACTGTATGTGGGATGTTGATTGTAAGAGACTTCACACAGGATTCAATTTTTCTTTACTGATAGACTGTCAAAAAATGTACAAAATCATGTCATTGTGATGGAAAATAAAAAGACACAAATTCAAATTCCAAAAGGTAAACATAGGAAACACTTCTTATGCAGAACTGCGCATGCCGCACTATACAGTGTAATCAGTCTCTACCCCCTGACGTCCCAGTCTGTCAGGCCTCAGATTTTTATCCACATCACAACACATCCATTGCAATACCATTGTGAGAGCATGATTGACAACATGGTCCACAACAGTGGCTCCAAATTCATCTGAAATGTGTCTCTGGCCTCTTCTTCTTCTTCCTCTATTTTGCCTCCTGCCCCCGGATCAGAATGAAATTGAGAATTTCATTTCTGATCTGAAAAACGCTCCAAAGCGACTGAGAAATTTCTAATTTTACATTTCTTTGGAACAGTCAGCCTTCTATCTACTGTCTCCATCGTCAGAACAAAGTCCTCATGTCCTCTGTCTTTCTCTTTATTTTAGGTAAAAGTGTGTGTATAAGGAAGGAAATTAGGATTGGTAATTGGTTGCTTCCTTACACCTCCATTGTTTAATCCTGAGCTCACTCAGGCTTTTGTCTGTGCCAAGTGTTTACATAGCTTTCTGTAGGGTTCTCAGGTTTCCTCCTCCTCCCAGTGGCAAGCCAGTACATTAAATTACTTGTGTGTGTGAAAACCTGAACCGTATTGAAATTTCTTTCAAATGCTGCCATCTAGTGGATATGATAATAATTAGTCAATATAATAATCAGTTTAAGTCATATTATTTTTTTTGTCACCACATAGTTTTTTTTGTTGTTGTTTTCAGATTTTTTTTTTTTTTTTTTACCAAATCATAAAACCTATTTCTATTTTGAAAATATTTCTTGGACATTTTTTAGCGAAACAGATTAACTCTCTGTACACGCAAACCGAGCTGATTGAAAACTTTTTCCATTGCCATGAACCTAACTATAACAATATAGTAATTATAATGCCTAATAATCATTTTCACTTGTGCATATGTGTGTGTGCATGTGTGTCATTTCTTGGTTTCTTGGATGAGTTAACTTTTTGTTGCCTTTTTTCAAAGTCGGTAAATTCCTGGATTGACCACAGGGAGGCAGCAGAGCTCCATCGTACAGCCATGACGCTGTTGAACATACGGTATGAAAATGCAGGGAGGAAAATCCAGGATGGAAAATGAACCCAGGAATGCAAGTCACAGACAATTAAAACGTTTGTGAAAGCCTGATTACAAGCTTTGTTTTTTTCTCTCATTCCACAGTGTTCATTTGCTGTTATAGGAATTTCCACTCTTCTGGGAAGATGTTCCACTAGATTTTGTGAAGATTCAGTCAAGGTTAAAGTTCACGGCTCTAGAGCAGCACACAGCGTACATACATAAAATGGCAAGCGGAAAAATATTCATACACCAACATGGCAATAAAGAGACACAAACACACTGAAAACAACAAAAGTTTGATCTTCCAGCTACTACATTTAGTCCCCTTTAGTTAGAAGAACCTCCACTCTTCTGGGAAGATGTTGAGGAAATTTGTGAGGTTTTATTCAACCACATGGGTGTTAGTAAAGTCGGTACTGATGTAGGGGAGAAGGTGAGGAGGCCTGGGGTGCAGTCAGTGTTCACAGAGTTCTATAGCAGGAGATCTTCCTCTCCAACCCATGCAGAGCATATCTTCATGGAGCTGGCTTTGTGCACAGGGGTTATGTCATGGCTAGAACAGGTTGAAGTTCAAGCGAAGGGAAAATTTCATCCAAAGACGTCTTATACAATTGTGGGGTCCAAGTTTTGGTTGAAGAACCACAAATGGACGGAACATCCAGGTGTCCCGATACTTTTGTTCATACTGTATGTCTATATAACGATTTGACGTCATGTGTGCGTGTGTGTTTTTAGGAAGCAGCGTGAAAAGGACAAACCCGCCTCGTGTCCAGCAGGTCCGAGACGGCAGCAGGGTGACAGGGAGGTCCTGCACACGACCTCCATCGTTTCTACTGCGTTTGTCTGTTTGCTCTAATTAGAACGGGCGAGCGCGGAGCGAGGGCTTAACGAAGCCATTCATCCTGGCGTGAGACTCCACGTGTCTGAGAAAAAAAAGAGCCGATACCTTCACCCGGTTTTCATGGAGTTTGTCCACGCGTCACCCATCATACATTCATATTCATGATCCCAGATACACGATTTAACCCCCAATCCCACAGGATTTCAATGGATTTGGGATGAATGTGAACACACCCCCCAGGCTTCCTCACCTCACCAATATCTTACTACCTGATTTTAACACTCCTGTATCTGAATGAGCACAAATCTCTACAAAATCTGGTGGAACATCTTCCCAGAAGAGTGGAGGCTCATCTAACAGCAAATGGAGTCGAGCATAATCGCTGCTTTCGTTGTGTGGGTGTGTTTGTGTGCGGTGTCTCTTTATTGCCGTATTAGTATTAAAACATTTTTCCACTGTATGCTTGCTTGCATGAAAGCCCACATCAACAACCCCCCCCCCCCCCCCCCCCCACACACACACACACAACCCTTCATTGCCATTCGTTAGACAAGCCCCGAACGATGACATCGTCTCATCATCAGCTCTCCACGTTAACTCGTGCGTCTGTGTGGGTGTCATTGACAGTGCTGTAAAAGACGCCCATTGTGCCGGAGCTGAAGCCCAGGCTTGTTTTTGCTGCCTCGCTACATCAAAAATGACCATGAAACCAGAGCAGGGAGCAAAAGTGCACCCAGCTGAGTAATTAGACCGATCCAGAGATTTATTACGAAGCCCGGTTTTAAGAGCAGGCCCGAGCTCTAAGACCGTAAACGCCGATTCCAGGATTGTAATGGAGCTCTTCCTTTTTGGTGCCTGGAGCCTGATAATGGCACCGGTGCACGTCGGGTCTGTTATGAGTGGGTTCAGTTTGCCATGTGTGATCCAGCTTTCTCTGATGCTAGCTGTGATTTTAAAAGCGGCTAAAACATCGATCGCTAATTGGAGTATGTACATTTTAGAGTTGGATCAAATAGACCAAAGTTCTGGTTGTGTCAGTGCAATTCATTTTTATTTGTAGAGCGTTTTTTAACAAAGTTACATCAAAGAATGTATACGTTTGTTTCTTATTATTGTACGTCGGTCCCTAATGAGCGAGGCGGTGGCGACTGTGGCTAGAAAAACTCCCTGAGATGCCATAACGAAGAAATCTTACGAGGATTCCAAAGGGAACCTATTTTTATCCACAACACCGAATGTCCATTCATTACAGTTCTGTTATTGTGAAGGTGTGCTGTGTGGGCGCTTGAATGCAGAACCGCTCATACGAACGAGCTGAACCTCTGCAGCAGAACATTGACACTAACTACAGTTCAAATCAAATCCCCAAATGTTCCTGAGCCGCTCAAACAACTCCATGCATCCCCAGGCTGTTCATGTGGAACCATCTCCAGCTGCACAGAGTGGTCTCCAATTGAAGAGAACTCCATCCAGAGGTGGGGAGTCAGGATGGATTCAAAGAGAAGAAAGACGGGAACACTGGTCACTAGTATCTCAGGAGCATGTTTAACTTTAAGATGAAAGAAATCAGTTTGTGTTTCTTGGTTACTATCATGATTCCTCTTATGAACAGCAACAGCACTGATAATTGCAGATCCACAAAATCTGCCTTGAAACACTTCTGGTGCGTAAGTTCCTGTATCTCCTTCTCGATAGAACAGTTTGTGACTGGGATGTGAGGAATCCTTAATGATGTTGTGATATGCTGTGGTGAAGGTGCTTAATGGAGGGTAGTTGGGTGCCAGAGATGTGTTGGGCGATTTCGACCAGCCTTTGCAGGGCTTTATGTGCACACACAGTGGAGTCTTCGTACCATACAGTGATGGAGTTGGTCAGGATTATATTATCTATTAGAGCGTATAAACATTATATGTACGTGTATTTATTGCGTTAAGCATTGTGCATTGTAACAAATAAAGGCTCTTTTTCTTCTTCATTTTATCTTTTAACTTCAGTTTATATGCTATGAACTAACATGAATCAGGTATCGCCTCTAGTGGCCGCTCTCGTACTGCATAATTACCTATTCAGCCGCTCCAGTGCTGCTGCAACCCGGAAAAACTATCGGTATGGATTATTGCCGATATCTTCTAGTTCAAGTTCAAGTCAACTATCAGTGCTGATGAATCGCCAAAACCGATAAGTCGGTTGACCTCTAGTTACAATGGTTGTATGGAACAGTTATAAAATTGACCGATTGTGTGCAACACATTGAAATCACACTTTCCTTCCAGCCAGTCAGATTCGAGCATCCAGACTGACCATGAAATATATATCGTACTATCTATTGTTTATCTTCGATAGCCTGTTTACTACTCCAGCCACTCTTGGCTGTCATAGTTGCCGCTTCTCCAAGTCATTTATTTTTTTTATTGCGAAGTCATTTATTATTTTGCAATGAAAGAATTTAGGTTTTTATGGCTTCTTGGTGGCCGTCAGCCAGCTGCTCTGTCTGGACAACGGTGGAGCTGTTAATAGGAACTGTACCTGTGTTGTTAGTCAGCTGTTTTTGCAGCTTGCTGAAAGCAATGAGCTCATGAAAACATCTCGATTCAGCGAGCCGGCGGTGTGGATCGCACGCCCACCTGCTCTCCGCCACTTCGGCTCGGCCAATCGTGCTCGGTGATGTGATCCGAGTCTGAGTCGCTCAGCCATCTTGATCTGTTTAGCAACAAGCACAAGGTTCTCCATACTGTATTCTCAGGTAGCGTGTAAGAAAGGAGGCGGGGGAACAACTGCAGCCTTTGTTTGCCCCCCCCTCGTGGATCTCACATACAGTTAATATCGACTTTTCCCACTGCCTCTGCCAGGAGTCTGAAGTCATTTAATGAAGTGGCGCTGAGTTTGGAAGGGACCAGTGTGCTGCTCGCCGCTGACAGAATGGAAAAGCGCCTGGTGTGTGCATATGTGTGTGTGTCTGTGTGGGTGTACAGCATGGAGCCCTGATAGCCAGTCCCCTCCACACTGCACTGCACAAGAACCCTATTGAGATCCAGAGGAACACTTCTACCACACACCAGAGAGAAAGAGTTTGGTGGTTCACTCATCCGATCATCAAGGCTCAGAGATCGGATGTGCTGGATTTCCTGACCTTTTCTTAAATTTCATGCTACCGCATCCAGCGGCATCTTTGTGGTTACAAAGAGTAACCACATGTCTGGAAAAGTCAGGTGTTTTACTTGTTTTATCCATATAGTGTAGGTTTTTGAATATGAGATGTTTTGGATAAATGCTGCTGCGAACTATCAGATTTGGTGGAATCAGGTACGATAAACGAGGCCAATTACTCTTAATGAGTCAGATGACAGACAGAAAATGAGACATCACATGTTACAATATGCAGTGGTGGATGAAGTGCACAAACCATGTAGTTAAGTTATAGTAAAGATCCACTTGTAAAATGTGACTCCAGTAAATGTAAAAGTTGCCTTGAGGAAAAGTACAAAAGTTTTTGCCTTCAAATTCACTTAAGTATCTCAAGTAATAATTTATTATAGCTATAATGTTCCTATTATCATTTTTGTCACAAGACTTTTTACTTCATCATCGTTATGTGAAAAGACTCGAATGTGACTCTCAGAACACTGATCTATTAATAAAATGATATTAATGACTCAAACACTGATGGATATCCATTAAAATAATCTTGAGCCCAAAACCTTCTTTTCAACTACTTAAAAAAAATCACGTAAATCAGGTCACGTGTGTTGTGGCGAGTTTGAGTCTGGAGTTTCTTCATCATTTATTCCTCGCTAAATGTTCTGCTTGCTGTTGAACTGACGCTGAACTGTATGACTGGATGACTGATTTAGCAAAATGTAGTCTAGCAAAAAGTAAGAAATTTGACTTTGAACTATAGTGAAATTAAAGTAAACGTCTCCTGAAACAGATATAATTCAGTAAAGTACAGATACGCAAGAAAATCTACTTAAGTACTATAAAGAATTACATTTACTTTGTTAATGTCCACCACTGAGGAAAAGACATCAGTGGATTAAACTATGTCGATAGATTGAATCTTATAGTGGAACTGTAGCTCATAGGGTTAATGCTAACAGAACACAGTGGTGTAGCATGTAGCATGGACAAATCCATGTTCTTGGTCTGATGTTCATTATCCTTTCTTTGTTTCTTCTTTTTATGGCGTCTACCAGATCTCTGATCAACCAGCTTTTCAACCAAATCTCCTTCTCCACATACTTGAGTGTCATCATCCTCCGATTTGATCCGGCTGTGTTCCTCGCTCTCGCTCGGGGAGTGGTGGGAGCCCTGTCGACACGAGACGCCTCTGTCCGCCTCTTTCAGAGGATGCCTTGTTCTCGTCAGTGCCCTAAGCTGCTTCTTATATGCACACACAATGCGGTTTTGTGTTGGTGAGATGTTTCATAGATACGCTGCGACACATCTCGCGGGGCGTCGCTCAGCGTTTGATTCAGATCTCGGATCGATCGGCGCATGGTTAAAAACAGTAAAACTCACCTCGGATCACTTCGCTGTTTATCAAGAGATGTTTTCGGTCAAAGTTTTTAATGAGGTTGTGGAAAGTCAGTGCAGTCCTGGAGCTCAGCGAAGCCACGCGCCCCCAAAAGCAAAATGCAGTGCGGTGTCCCAGTGGCCTGGTAAGCATCTCATGACCTTGTTGCACCAGTCTGGGTGTATCAGGCTTCTCAATTTGCAAAGGCCAGGAAGCATGGCTGGTTTTTGTTTTGCTGATTCAAGCAGCATTGTTCCAGGAGTCAAATGTGGTGAAAATAGGAGCAGTGTTCCAAACTGTAGCATGATTATCTAAAGAGCAAAGCGAGGAATATATTTTAATGAAAATTACAATAAAAGAAACAAACAAGGACTTAGCAAGAAGATAAGCTAGGACAGGGCTAGGCTATGGCTAGACTCAGAACTTAAAACTTGAACTTGACAAAAACAAAAACGTTACACACATCATTCAAATAAAGTAACTAACAGCATCTTGGCATTCCAGTTCTTCCCAGAGGTGTTGAAAAGGGTTGAAGTTTAGAGCTCTATAGCAGGAGATCTTATACTCGAACACGTAAAGAATATCTTTCTGGAGCTGGCTTTGAGCACAGGAGCATTGTAAAAAATGCAGGTGTCCCAATATTTTTAATCCATATATTTCAGTATACGTGATGGTCAAACATAAATAATTCGTTCATTTTTAACAAGTCTTGAATGTGGCTCAGAAGAATGAGTCGTCTCAAAGTGCGATTCATTCATTTTCTACCAGACATCAGTGGTGGGTGGTCAGAGCCAGCAAATCCTTCTCTGTTGGCCTGAACACTATCAGAAGCACTGACCTACATTTACAACCTACATTCTAATATTTGTTTCATGAAATTATATAAATTTATTCCCAACAGTTTATTCTCTTCATTTCGTAGCGTTTCTCTTCGCTGCACTGCTTCCAGTAGGTGTTAGATTTTTTGTCCAATGAGATTTCAAACTGTATGTGCCGCCATGTCGATCTAATCTGCGCAGGGCCTTCAAAGTCAGTACTGCTGGCTCTTTTACCTAAGACTTTATCAGCAACGGGTCTGTTTCTTTGAGCAATCAGATTTATTATTCACCCCACAGGGCAGCTTGGTGGCCCAGAACAGCGTCAGCATTTTTGGTTGGTCAGAGTGAAACTGTTAGATTCGACTGGCATAACATGTGTGTAGCTCTGAAGTTAGACTTTTTTGCCTACAGAGGAAGAGAAATTTATTTGGTCTCGGACATATTTAAAAATAAATTTTCAAGAAAAGCTGGTTGCTAGCTTGTTTTAGCACGTTTGAGAAACGCTGCAAATTATGAGTCTGCATCCCTGGTGAGTAGGTTGTGTTTTATTTTAAAGTTTTTGTCATGTTATTAGAAAAATATTGATTCTGAACTGCTCCAGATGTTGTAGATGCACAGTTGTGGTTGTAGTGTAGAGGTTTGGAGTCTTAACTGGGTTTCTTGCTTTAGTAAAATGGTTTTCACCCTCAATATGTGAAATTCCTCTCTCTCTGTAATGCCACGTGTTGTTATATTGCGGTTTTCTTTTATTGTATTGATGTTTTTTATAATCGTGACGTTATAGTGGTGGTATTAAGAGGTAGATTAAGTCGGGTACGTCCCCACTGAAGGCCCAGGGACCAAATGCACGGTCCACCACTGTTATATAGACACATAAATGAATGTTCTCAAAGTTGGTGTATGTAGACGTGTTGGGAATCTGCTTTTCGAAAATGTAACATTTTATTAAATTTTTGATCAAAGGAACAAAATGAACTAAATGACTCAAAAATGATTAATTCATTTTAATAAATTAGATTCAAAGAACCAAGTCACTAAAATCTGATCCTCCCATCACTAGTGCTCCTATAGCCTTCGGGCGAATATTTCAATGCGGCCACAGAAAGTGGTGCCCTCTGGTGGTCTGGAGAGGAAATTGTATATATATATAAATATAATTAAATTTTTTGATTTATTATTCGAATCCTGGTGTCTTTTGTGAAGGTGATAAGACAGCAATCATGCTGAAGAGTGAACCAAAGCAATCTGTCTCCGGTTTGGTGACGTAATTGGTTACGTTGCTGCTTTGTTTTATTTTCACGTGAATACATAACCAGTCCTTTGGCTCAAGCTCCTTTTTCTGTTTCCTTTACTCTTTTTTGTTTGTTGTATTTAAGCATTTTTTACGTGAGTTATTTTTTTATTTGCTCAGTCGTCCCACCGAAGCTGGTGTTGAGTTTTTCTTGGTGTATCTGTTTTAAAATTTTTCCCCTTTGCAAGGTTTCTAGTTTGTCTTGTTTATCTGTTGAAGACCATGTCGACAGTAGAGTGCACGTTTCTCCTGGAGACCAAAGTATTTTGTGTCTTTTGTTCTGTATGCAAAATTTACTGGCGATGTTACAACCAAATTTTAGCAACCACATTTTGGTTTTCACATAGAATTTTCTGGTAATACTACATCTTAACAGCCTTCTGTGGTGGACGTGTATAGCACAATTCAAGAACTGGCAAAGCCAGGAACCTGCACAGGAACCATGTCAGTGGAAATGGACATGAATTTGCTCTAGGAATGACATATTGTGTGCAACATGAGCACGGTCCTCCGTGGGCGGTGTGTTTGTTTGAACATGGTCCCTGATTGATAAGTAAGGTCTCTGGTCATGCAGGATACGCTGTGCAGACGCGGCAATGTGTAATGAGAAAGAACAAACACGTTCAGTGTCCTGGCATGATTGTTTTTCAGGCTGTCACACTGGCATGATTGACAAAAAAAAACGATTATGCTAATGAGTCAGTGTGGGAGACAGCATGGGCCACTGCTTTGGAGACTGGCGTCTGTCTCACTCCTGTCCTGTCACGTTTGGAGTGATGGAAAAGGGTGAGGGATAAATCATCTCTGACAGGTCCAGTGTGGAAACCCGATTCAGGCCATCATTTGTATATGGTTTTGTTCATAGCGAGGGCTTTATAAAGAAATTCGCTGTGTGTCTCATACCAGGGTCATGTGACTGTTTGTTGTTCACGTGTCATTGTTTTGTCTTGGCTGCTTGTGAGTCGTAGCAGGGAGAGAACACTGATGATGAAATATGCTGTATTTGTGTTATTTTTGTCTCTGGTTTGATGTTTAAAATAAGATAAGTGACATGATTTCCAACTATTTTAGCAATGTGTAGGTTTATAGATCTCTGTATATATTAATCCATCCATCCATCCATCCATCCATCTTTTCAACCATCCATCCATCCATATGTTTATCAACTTATAAACTTATCCATCCATCCATCCATCCATCCATCCATCCATTCAATTATCCAAGCCTCTGTCTATACATCCATCCACATCTATACATCAACCCTTAAACCCATCCATCCTTCAATCTATCCATCCCCCCATCTTTCAGCCTTTCCTTCAATCGATCAGTCCATCCATAAATTCATCCCATACATCCATACATACTTCAACCAATCTATTCCTTAATACATCCGTCCATCTAACCATCTAAACATCCATCCATCCATCCATCCATCCATTCATTCAAATATCTATTCAACCATCCAAACTTCCATCTATACATCTATACATCCACATCTATGCATCAACCTTTAAACCCATCCATCCATCCATCCATCCGTCCGTCCAACAATACACCTATCCATCCATATGTCTACTCATCAGCGCATTAACACATCCATTCATAAATCCATCCATTCATCCATCCATCCATCCATCCATCCATCCATTCATTCAACTATCCATTAAACCATCCAACCTTCCATCTATACATCCACCCATCCACATCTATACATCACCCTTTAAACCCATTCCTTCGTCCGTCCGTCCAACAATACACCCATCCATCCATATGTCTAATCATCAGCCCATTAACACATCCATTCGGAAATCCATCCATCCATCTATCCATCCATCTATCCATTCATCCATTAATATATCCATCCATCCATTAGCCTATCCATCCATCGATCAGTCCTTCCATCCAACCTTTTATCCATTCATCCATCCATCCATGCCGTTGAAATGTTACTTCGAAATGTAAATCGTGAACTTGCTGTGACGTCTGGTGTTGGTGTTGGAAATAAAAGGCCTCAGTGTGTTGTTTTTAGCTTTGAGGAAGCCGCAGTCCAAACGCATTAGGTTAAACTCTCCATGTTCAGGATATGTGCAGCATCATCAGTAACACTGAGTGCCACTTGTAGGCGTGTAGTGATGACAGAAAAAAGTTGTCTCGTGCTACGACCTTCTCATTCGACATTCACACCTCTGCCATCTTGGGGAGAGAGAGAGCGCTTGTGTGGCTCCATTATTGTCACACACTGACACGACATGCGTGTGTGTGTGTGTGTGTGTGTGTGTGTGTGTGCGTGCGTATGTGTGTGTGTGTGGAAAAAAAACAAACACGACGTGCGCCCAGAGTGTGCCAGTTCTCCAGTTTGGTGGTCTTCTTCTTCTGAAGGCTGTTAATTAGTGCAGAATGCAGAGTAGGTCGCTCTGCCAGCTCTGATGAAAGAGACGCTGCAGCAGGAGGAGGGGGTACAGAGAGAGAGAGAGACAGAGAAAGAGAGAAAGAAAAAGACAGAGAGAAAGCGACAGAGCTGAATGTCTGCCAACAAAAGAAGATGGAGAAGCCGAGGTGGTTGCCAGAGAGGTTCCAAATGTGGAGTGCATAGACTCTGGTGCCTTTTTTCTTTCTTCGGCAGATTTTCGCTCTCTCTGCGACTGTAAGGCTCAAATCGAATGTCCAGCACTGGATCGAGTTTAAAGCTTGACACACACACACACACATTTCATATTTTAGAATAACTTCCAAAAGGAGAGGGCATGTGGTCACCAGACATGACTGTCACTGATTGGCTGGATGAATCTACAGTTGGGTATAGAATGAAATCAGCCTCAGCTTCACGTCACACTCCTTCATACCATACCAGAATACTTGCATTTATTATAATTCTTTTGTCAAATCCGACATAAATTCCTTTTTGTCAGAAAGCTCTGGTGCCAGTGGCCGCCGGAGTCATGTGAATGTGTGACTGGAATGTCGCGTACAATAGGCAGCATACATGAACCACCTCACACTGTTCAGCTTCAAACTTTTCCGTCAGAGCCCACACACACACACACACTCACACACATACTCACACACATGTACAGGCACACACACCTCTACTGCACATGACTTGTCTAAAAGTCTGGAAACATCAAATGTGTCCCTCATGAGTAGACTCTGTTCTGTGTGTGTGTGTGCGACTTGTCCATTGCTTTGCACTTCCTTTTGACTGTGATGGACGTCCACGGCCCTACGGGAGACGCTTCGGAATGACCGTCTTGTTTTTTGCCAGCGTTTGTGTTTGGAAAAAATAGCAGGTCTCGTGGCTTTGCTCTCTCGACTCTCTAATCCGCCAGATATAAATGAGTGCTGGCAGCCAGACAAAGAAGTCTGCTTACACTTAAAGACCATATAAGCTTTTATCGAAAGGAGGCCTACACATACACATACACACACACACACACGCACACACACACACATTCACACACACACACACACACACACACACCTTCTCACACACATACACATGTACAGACAGTCCTTAAAGTCATAACAGCAGGAAAAAAACACAACAGACACAGAAATATTCCTCCACTTTTAGAACACTGGGTCCGCCATGCTGTAGGCCTCCAACACTCAAGGTCTCGTAGATGGAAAAAGGACATGATGTCATGCATAGATCTGAACTGAAAGGAAGGCCCATCTCCTGTCTGGATGTTCCTTTGGTCTTTCTGCCATTGTCTCCATTCACCACTTGGTCCTTTTTCTTTCTAGACATTCCTACGTTCATTATATCTATTCAAACTCCACAACCAGACTGGATATTCCTCCATAACGTTATATTTAATCACCTGATTTACACTATATGGACAAAAGTATCTGTTTTTTTTTAAGCCATATGTGGTTCTTTTCCAAAATGTTACCACATAAATAGTTCCCTGTTCCAATGCCTCTGTGCACAAACCCAGCTCCATAACGTGCTTTACATGGGTTGGAGTGGAAGATCTCCTGCTAATAAACCCAATGGAACACCAATAAACCCTAAATTCTACATCCATATTTCAGTGGGTCGCTGCAAAAAACACTTCCTATGATTCCAGCATGAATACCACCACCACCAAATGCTGTCCGTTCTGCAAGAGCTTCCGCTTCGTATTTATCCAGACCCACTACAAGAAACGCAGAAGTCACATCCACTACGCAGAAGATCCTCAGGCATATCATTTACAGTAAAATCCCCTGTAGCTTTACCCTTCACTCACATCTCTGGAGTTTTCTCAAGTCCACAGCTCAAATCCGTATCATCCGTATCATCGGTCCGCTTCATGAAAAATTCACCGAAAAAAGGAAATGAAATATTTACCTTCCATTCCATTCGATTTAATTTAGCTCCATAGTGCTTTTATCAATGGACGTTGTCCCAAAGCAGATCTATAGAGATAAAGAGGTTATAAGTTCACTGCCTATACGTTTATTTATATTGTATATGGCATGAGGATGCCTTAAAAGGAAAAAAAAAGGATCTCATCCTCATTCAATCTCCATTCATTATAATTCCATGATTGTTGAGATGAACTGATTCAGTGACGGGTCCTCAACTGCAGAACAGTTCATTATTAATTCCAGTCCAAAGCCATCCTGAAAGATCTTAGTCAGAATCTTCGCGAATCTTCATTCTATTCGTGTGGAACCTTCCTCAGCTGCAGATCCGGAGAGAACTCCATCCCGAAGGAAGGGCGTCAGGATGAATCGGGGAGATCTGAGGCTGAGAAAGGCACAGGAACACCAAGAACCTTAGGAGCATGTTTAACTCAACAGCAAAAGAGAGAAGGAGAGAAGGAGAGTAAACGGGTGATGGAGAGAGAAATAAGTATCATTACGAATCCACATTGTTACAATCGATTTGTTTTAGCAGGTGTTATAGGAAAATGTTATAGGAAATGATAAAGAGCTGTTTATTTTCAAATCACATCTTGTCCTGAAGGTTTATCGACAAAAGTATTTTGTCCATCTAGTTTTCCAACCGTAATGTTGTTCTCCAAACTGTCTTTGGATGCAGGGGCATTACATTTTCTCTACTCTTGAACTATCAGACCCAAACCTTTTGACAACCTTTGGGATGAATTGGAATAATATCCCAGTCCTCCTCACCACACCTACATCAATACCAGACTTTACTAACACCCTTGTAGCCGAATCTCGCACATCTCCATGAAAATCTAGTGGAACATCTGTGAAGAATGGAGGTTATTCGAACAGAAAATGTTGACGCAATGTGTAATGCTCAGAAAGCACATACCAATCTTATGGTCAGGTGTCCACAAACTTTTGGCGATACAGTTACCTTTAGAGCAGTGGTCCCCAACCCCCGGGCCGCGGACCGGCAGCGGTCCGTGGGTCAATTGGTACAAATACATAACTTACATTATTTCCGTTTTATTTATTATCTGATTCTGAACGATATTTTATTAATCATTTCAATCATAGTTTCTATGGATTCAGTGTTAATTTTTTTATAGTTTAGACCGTTTCATTGCTCTTGCACTGGAGACTCCTTCCCTAAATGCACAATCAGCATCTTTTTTGCGGAAGACTTCACCACATCATTGTTGGCTGTTTTTTTTTGCCTCCACGTCTTGCATTAAAATCGCGTAACGCACATCAGGCGAGGATTATCCCCTGCGTATCTTTTGCACTCGTCTTGACAACAACTCTCGAGTTTAATTCCGATCGCACCCGTTGCCAAGGTAACCGCGGCTATTATTAGCTTCAACTCCGCCGACGTCGCGATCGAGGCGTCGTCACGCCGGCTTTGCTGGTCTGAAATGAACGTTCGGTCCCCCTTATACAGCGCGTCTGCGCTATAATGTGTGTGGAACGTAAAGGCGCCGTAATTTCTAACAGATGCGGAAAAGTCTGGAAGGGATTGTAATGTTGTGCCTCGTCTCCCAGCAGGGAGAATTTCAACAAACCTAACGCTGCCTTCGCTATGTTTGGTGTCGTACCGGTCTGCGGGCTAAAGGTGTATGATTCTTGGATGCGGCCCGAGACTCATGCTTTTTTGCCGTGTTTTTTGGTGAGCTCACCGCAACAGACCGGCATTGTTCCGTATTCTTTATTGCTACAGCGGAGATGTTTAATGAGATGTGTAACTGCGTATTATAGAAGAACAATTTATGAAGCCGTTTGTTCGCAAAAGAAAGGTACGAATCATCTACGAGATGAGAAACGATGTTTATCTTAGCTATCTGATGTTTTAATGTCTGAAAAGCCCCTTTTTATTCATCAGAGAGACTCTGGCTCGATGCCCGGACGCCGCTTCGTCAAGCATGCGTATTACTCAGCGAACACTTAGGCGGTGGTGACAGGAAAGCGCGGCCTTCTCGCCTTCGCTTGTCTGTACGAGGAGACCCTTTCCCGTCTCCTCACCTTCACTCGCACGCTCCTGTTAATCCATGGGATTCCAGTCTTCCGTCTTTGGTGTTTTTTGTGTCTGTAACCGAAAATCCGTCAAAGGTTTAGTTTAATGAAATGTGACAAGACCGTTAGCCTGATGGCTCCGATTAGTGACCACTGAGATTATGAGACATATAAATGTCCTTTTCATTCATAAGGCTTTTTCTGCTCAATTCATACACCAAATTGCACAAGATTGCTCTCTTCGCTAGGGTAGACCAGGGTGCAATAATAAACTGAGGAAATGAATCATTTCGCCTCATTTCATGCTGGAATTATTCACCAGAGACGGCGATTTAGTTATTAGTGTATTTGAATCAATATGAAAGACCGCATCTGGGTTCGGTAGAAGAGCAGAAAAATGCCACCCAAGGCGTCACGTTCGAGGCGTCAACTTTAAACGTTTTTTGGTACCGAGAGTTACAGATGATTGGCGCAAGGTTGTGTATAGGAGCAGATAGGATTAAATTCACTCGAACTAACAGACACAAGTGTGTCCCAGTATGACAATGCCCCTGTACAGAAAGCCAGCTCCATGAAGATATGCTTTACATGGCTTGGAGTGGAAGATCTCCTGATAGAAAGCTCTGACCTTAACTCTTTTGAACACCTTTGCTGTTAATTGGAACACCCACCACAGGCCTCCTCATTTTACCAAGATCAGTGCCTGATTTTACTAACGTTAAAAAAAAATCCCACAGAGACAACCTTAGAGCTTCTGAGTCACCTGTCAAAGATCTCGGGAGTGAAGCTTCTGAAACGATTCACTGAGCAGAAAATGATTTAATTGAAGCATTTTAAACAAAGTTTAGCCATTTGGTAGACGTCTTTATCCAGAGCAACTTACAGTTATCTTATTTATAAAACCTGAGCTAGTGAGGGTTTAGGGCCTTGCCCAAGGGCCCAGCAGTGCCAACTTGGAGGTACTGGGATTTAAACTCACAACCTTCCTTATGATGTTTCAATCGGTGAGTATCTTTTTTACTCTATATGCTCATGGTAGAAAATATTATTATTATTATAATACATATAAATATAATTAATAGTATTATAATTATATAAATATAATAAACATTATTATATTTTATTATTATTATTATTATTATTATTATTAT
>MU551706.1:2108696-2121196 GCA_024362625.1 Silurus asotus
TTCACCTCCTGTCTTTTACTCAATGCCACTGTCTCTAAACCGTACAACATCTCAGGTCTCACCACAGTCCTATAAACGTTTCCTGTCACTCCAACAGATACCCTTCTATCACAAAAACAGCTCTTCTCCACCCACTCCACCCTGCCCGCACTCTTTCAAGCACTTCTTAGTGAACTGTAATGAACTTTTATAAGTTTTTAAGTATTTATTTGCTATTTAAGTTATCGGACATCTCAGGTCATTCAGAGACACCTGTCCCTGTGTGATGAACACTCCTGCATTTTGCCTCATACTATTTAAGTTCACACACTTCTCAGGAACACACACACACACACACACACACACACACTTAGTCACATACACACATACACAAGAGCACTGGCGAAGGAGTAAAACTGTAAACACTGGGAGCTCGGAACGGTAAACAGAGAGCCGTGTGTATGCAGTCGGCAGCCAGGCAGCTGCTGAGACGTGTCAGGGGTTCGAGCGCTCGACAATCCGCAGTCCTTGATTCATCATCGTGAGTGCTCTACTAAAACGCATAGCGGGCGTGCTTCTTTTCTCCGGCCTCTGCTGACTTGGCGAATCTTTGTTCGGGAATGTCGCATACTCAGTGACCCCTTTCGGGATATACAGTGTACAGGCAAAAGTATCAGGACACCGGACTTTTCCAGATATATGAGCTTCTTCCCCGAAGCTTTACCACAAACTTGGAAGCTGTAACATGAGATTTTTCCTTTTATTGAAATAAGAGACCCAAACCTGTTATAACATAATGCCAGCTCCATGAAGATAAATTTGGAGTAGAAGATGAAGGTGTAGTTGTAGTGAAAAATGAGAGGTAAACTTTACAGTCAATTCCACACACCACACATTAAACACTGCGAAAAAACGGATGACTTGATGATATTTTCAGACAAATACAAACGTTTTGGGATGGCTGACTATTTAAGTCATACGTGGTCCTTAATCAAACTGATACCACAAACTAGGAGGCAAATGATTGTATAGGGTGTGTTTGAATGAGGTTGCATGAAATATTTTCTTCACTTGAACAAGGAGACCCAACACACCAAGCCAGCTCTAAGAAGATACACTTTACGCTTTGTTGAAGTGGAAGATCTCCATAAATCCCAGATCTTTAGAGTCACACAGAAAATGTTTCACCTCGTCTAAAGACTGCAAACTAAATAAAGTGATGTCTTGAGTGTTTCATTTGGCGAGTCAGTGGATATCGTCTTTATTTTAAATTGAATAAAATCACTACTTTCCTGCTTCTTGTAAATTTTTTCCCCAATTATTATTCCTTGTATATAATTACTCACAGTTCCCTGCATTCTTGATCTGTTTTTTTTTTTTGTCATGTTCTTACATAACACTTTTATCGACAACAGTAATTTTCCATCGTCCAGGTTATGGCTTTTGATTCTTCATCGTATTTATTGACTGTTTATACATTTGCACTTCATTAAAAAAATGAAGTTATTTGAATTATCAAAGTAGCTGTCGGGTCTTCCACAAACTCTAGATACACGTTGCATGTAAAATAGGAGCTCAGCCTTTTCTTAAATACTCAAATCAGCCCACATGGGACCAAAGTCACTGTGATCGTATGTGATTTAAATACAATTTTCATACACTTCAGTTTAGAGTACAACATGTAGCGAAATACTTTTTACGACTGTCCAACCTATTATAGAAATAAAAATTTTTAATAAAAAGTGTAATAGAGTATAAATATAAGCACCAAAATAGGGATAAAACAATAGAAATAAATATTTGATTAAAATATTTAATCATGATTTTATCGCATTTATCGTCTTGAGTTAACTTGTGATTATACACAACTTAATCGCTTTATCTGCTCTAAATGTGCCTTAAATAAATACTGTTTTTAATGTTTTTAATACTCCAATCAATATTTTAAAGTAATAATGGTGTTTTAAATGACGTAAATCATCAGGACACCGAACGGAACTTGTGTTTCCACACGGACGGCTTTAATTGCCGGATGTGCGCATCACGGCGGATTTCGGTGTTTGATTTGAGACTTCAGTAAAACAAATGTTTAGTGATGTTCGAGTAAAGTAAGGACGTCGTCAATAAACGTGTTGCATTGAAAGTTTTAATATTGCCGCTAATATTTATTTATATATTTTAAATATGTTTATATTTATTATTACACATCTCGGCGTAGCCATACGATTGGCCGATTATATACATTGGATTTATTTATTTATTTTTAGCAATTGTGCGACCCCTAATGGGAGAAGCCAAAAGAAGAAGATTGTATGTGTGTTCCTTTCATTAATAGAAATTCGGGAATTGTTCTAAAATATTTTTATGGGAAAAAAAACAATCCCCAACCCGACCCTCCACCTCCCCACCCCAAAATCTTTGTAAGGGTGTACAGGAGAAATTCAAATCCTGGAAAGAAACAGGATTCTGTATTCCAAAAGAAATGAACGATCGATCTGGTAACCCCGCCCGGCTCGTAAACTCTGCTCTTGGTTTGCTCTTAAGTGCAGGAAAGTTCTAGAGATAGCGTTCTTTAGAAGGAGGGGTCGTTTTAGAACGTGCCAGCAACACATTACAGTTCGTATTAATGCAGATTAGAGCGCTCCTAATGCCAGGAAAACCCCCCAAACAAACACCAATAAACTCGTAATGATTCTCTTTCTCACCCCCTTTAACGCCGTTTGAACAACAAAGCTTTTCATGGCAACCTGCGTCATTCGGTTACATCAGCTCTACGGCCGTTTATTTGCCTCGATTTTCCTCTTTTGCGTTTTTATTTTGAACTTAAGTCATATTCCAGTTGGAGCAGGAATTTCGGGTTGCATTTTTGACCCCATGTGCTAACTGTTTAATGCTAACTTGTAGCTTGTCTTGTCTGCATCGTGGTGAGGATATCATACGTTTACACACTTGAACAAAAAACGCGATTTTTTTTCTACTTCAATCTAAGTTCGTATTTTATTGTGTTTTATTTTCATATTAGTACAGATGCTTCTTACAAAAATGTGAATAGAGTTGGCTCTCATGTCTGGGTAATATTTAGTGACATTAAGGTAATTGTTTGTTGGTTTGCTCGTTAATTGGGCGGCAAGCTTCAATTACATCACGCGTCGGCCCCGGAGAGACACTGCGTCTTTTCAGTGTTGGCCAGAGACGGATTGTCAGCGTGATCAATGGACCTGCGTCATCGTCTTATAACACGTTTTCCATCCTGTTGTAAAGAAACACTCGGTTTTATATATATAGGGTTTTATTTTTGTCTTGTCTTTAAAGTCCATAAATCAGAATCCGGAATTAGCATCGTATCAAGCGAGTAATTTGGTAATAATAATAATATTATTATTAATAGTGGAGTGGTAGCTCCAGCGGTTAAGGTGCTGTGTTACTGATCGGAAGGTTGGGGGTTCAAGCCCTGGTATCACCAAGTTGCCACTCTCGGGTCCTTGAGCAAGGCCCTTAACCCTCTGTGCTCCAGGGGCGCCGTATCATGGCCGACCCTGCGCTCTGACCCCCAGCTTCTAAGCAAGCTGGGATATGCAAAGAACAAATTTCACTGTGCTGTAATGTATATGTGCAAATAAAGGCTATACTACTACTACTATAAATAATCTGCAAGGAAGAAAGTACAATGATTGGACTCTTCTCAGTCGCAACTTGATGTCCAAACACCTGAGACACATTAGCACCTATCTCTCTCCGCAGTACTTATAATAGCACTTCCCTTGCTTTTCTGACTGAACATCCTGAACCTGAACCTCCTGTTCCACATGTGGAGATTTGTGCTTATTCATTAACAAATAGTAAAGTCAGGTACTGATGAAGGTGAGGTGAGGAGGCCAATTCCAGTTCCAGCTCTACAGCAGGAGATCTTCCACTACAAAACATGTAACGCATATCTTCATGGAGCTGGCTTTGTGCATTGTAATGCTGGAAAATGTTTTGGGTCTCTTAGTTCAATTGATAGAAAGATTTCATGTTACATATTCAAAGATGTCCTATACAATTATATGCCTCCATCTTTGTGCTAACAATTTGTGGAAGAACCACACATGGCTGGAAAAGTCAGGCGTCCCAGTACTTTTTTCACTTCAGTGTATGTCGCTTATACTTTTAACCTTGATGTCTTTAGTGCAGTTCATTGTTAATAGGACTTCACATCCAACCACAGAAACAGAAAATTTGTTGAGGGTGGAAAAGTTTTGGCACCCTTGGATTTGTTTTTTTACTCATGTTATATTCAAAAAGCGTCAGAAAGGACTGGGAAAAAAATAAATTTAAAAATAAAAAAAAGTTTATTTTTTTTGCCATAGTGACCTTTTTATAACTTTTCTGAGAAGCTTTGTGCCATGTTGTTGAGTAGAAAATTCTAGTAGTAGATGCTTGTCCTTGAACCAATCACGTGCTTCCTGGACATTAAGGATGTTCGAGTTCAGTTGAGGTACTTGTATATGGTACTGGAAAATGAAAATGCTGACATAATGCAGCATTGTGGATTTGTTACGGTAATGTACTCCACGCGTCGGTGTTTAATCGCTATCCGTTATCCCGCTATCCCGCTCTTCTGTCCACGTCCTTTATCTGAAGATGGATGGAGAGCACAAGTGATTTAGTCTGAAAATTTCCCCTATTTTCTCTGAGGGACGGTTCTCTCCAGCAGATGGAGATATGACTTCCTGTTACATAATCCCCTACCCTTAGAAATTTTGACTTCATTTGGTGTTTCCTGTCTCTCTCACTCTCTCTCTCTCTCTCTCTCTCTCCTAAGTTCCCTGGATCTCTCTCTCTCTCTCTCTCTCTCTCTCTCTCTCAGTGCAAGCTTGCTTCCTCTCGCTTCACTCAGGCCTTTAGGAACTGCAGAAAGTGGAAACTTCAGAGAAAGTGGACTGGGGCTTCAGAACCTAATTTTTTCCCTCTGCATCCCTTTTTACATCCTTACGTCATGTTTTAGAACCGAAATATTCCGTTTGTACCTCACATTTTTTAAAATCCATGAGCTACATAATAATTCAGGAATAATAACATTTTTGACAGCATTTCTTTTTATCCGTTATGAAAAGTGCATGTATACCCTGCTCAATTCTAATTTGTCAGAAGGTTGATTGATTTCCTATAGCAACAGCTTTCATTGATCTCTGTAAAGCAGTTTGCAGGCTGTGCAATTCACACCTTGGCCTACAGTGGTGCTCTAACTGAATCAATCCACCTCTTAATGCCATCAATATGACGCTGTTGTGATAGAAACCATCGATATGACAGAGAAATGCGGTATAACAGTGCGCTGCATCAGAGACAGAACACAATTCAACAAGTCTCCTTTCACTGTAACCACAGCTGCACCACCTGAGTACATCATCTCTAGCAGAAGCATTAATATTACCCTCACAGAAGGACCCTGTGCATTTTTCACGTGCTTTACGGTTTTCCTGCGGATTTGAAATGAAGGCAAATTGTGTGTATTTGTGGAAATTTTACACAAAAGTATAAATTGTTTGTGAAAAACCTCAACAACTGTTTTGAACAGTTTCGCCCCGACCTTTTCCTCACAGCTTTTCTTGAAAAGTCTGTATGTAAATGCCCTCTGTCAGCCATTGTGGAATGAAAAAAAATAAACATTAAATCCACACGAATATATCCGATTTTGTGCCGTTTGCTACAGATGCATGTCCTTTGACCAACCAATCAAAGGACTTGAAATGCCAACGTTATTGGACACCTGCTAGATAACCTCGAAGTTGAAATCTGATTGGTTAAAGCAACAGCCTTCAAGAAGCTTTAAGCCCACCCTCACACTGGTGATTTTGAAGGCCTCACGGCAGATTCTGACCTCCTGCAACACGTGATGTGACAAAAGTAAACACATCCATAACTCATCAGAAGTACAGATTCTCATGTTTTGAAGGACTCTTGTAAAAGTTGAAGTACTAAATACACATGATCAGGTGATCAGGAATGTCTTTGTTCTCGGTCATGATTCCCTCTGACTCCCTCTGTCTCATCCACGTTACCGCCAGAATTCTTGTTGTCTTCTGTCTTGCTCATTGTGAGCTTCATAAACTAGTCTACGTCTGTGGTGTGTGGGAGCCAGGAAATGATACACCAGTGGTAGATTGAAAAAGCCGCGCAATGACAAGAAAACAGGTTGATGTGCTGAAAACGGAGCAGTGAAAAGAACAAATATTGATCACCAAAAAAGATTATAACTAAAGTCTGTTTTGGAAATGTAAGAAGTAGAAAGTAGAGATATTTGTGTAAAAAGTGTAATGAGTGAAAAGTTGCCAGAAAAACAAATAGTGAAGTAAAGAACTGATACCAGAAAAATCGAAGTTCAGTAACGAAGTATTCGTACTTTCTGCTGGAATCTAATTGGATATCAACGTAAACAGACACTCATTGTAACCGCACACCTAACGCACAAGTTTTGATACTGTACATTATCGTTTCTATAGCAACCGGTCCTTGCATAGGGACTCGTTTGGTAGACGCTCTGGAGAATGTTAGTGAGCGAAGAAAACGTAACGAGTTTTTTGTAAGGAGACGTTTATTCAACGTGTCTGGATGGAGTCTCCAGTGTCAGAAGTAACACTGACTATTTTATTCCACCTTCAGGAAAGGATTTTATGCCACGAGCCACAGCGACAGAAGTGGTGAAGAAAGTGCCATTTATATCTGCTTCAATGTACTGAAAGTGATAACAGGAACTAACTGGTAGCAGATGTTCCATGGTATTAAACACAAAATAAAATCATGAAAATTAATACACAATAATACTCAAGTCACTCTGGTAGAAGAATGAAACACTTGAAGGTGTGGATAATTTTTTTTGAAGGGCATGCACCAATATGTTGATAGCTTGCACTGATTACTTCGGTTGCATCATCATTAGAACCATATTCTTTATCCGACTGGTGATACCACACGTTCCAGTTTCCTATGCAGAATTCCAGCCTGACAGCTTTCCTCCGCTCGGCACTGAGCGACTGAAAACCCAGCTGCTTTCTCTCGTGTTGTAAATGAGCGTCTCCCTGCATCCAGGCAGTCAGACTGCTCGAAAAAAAAAACGCCTCCGAACACGTCCTGAAGCCATTAAACGTCTCGGATACGAATATCTCCTATGCATGTGTGTCTGCCTTAACCTTCAGGGCTTTCCGAAAAACTTTTCCCTTATGGAAAAATCAGAGTCGCATAACTTACTGTATTTTCCCATGCGCTGACGACGTTTCGACTCGAAATAAATGAGCCATTTTTTTTTCTTTTGCTGCCTTTGTATTGCAACCATCATCCTCCCCCATCTTCCGCTTTTCTTTCAAAGGACCTACCATTCAGGAAAGGCCTGTATTTTTTTGTGGGTTAATCAGCTGGGTTTATCAGGGGTTATATGCAACGCCAAGTCCTGCAGCAATCGTTCTCATTCCTTGCATACAGTGAACCCACTATACGGCACGTTATCAGCTCTGATCACCTCATTACTTTACACTCAATAAGGTTCCGTGGGAAAAAAAGAACCTGATTGGGTGCCAAGTAATATGAACCATGAACATCTGCCCTAACCGGTACAAACTTCTGTGTGTGTGTGTGTGTGTGTGAGTGTGTGTATGTTTATATCTGTGCGGCTTCATGTAAAAAGGATTCTGTTGAATTCTCATGAAAGCGTCTGTTATGCAGTGTTACGCAGGGGGAGAAAAAAAAATGTATTCCATTGACAGTAAGCACAGCAAACGCACGCGTCTTCGCAACGCCGAAGACCCCCGGTCAATTACATGCAGTCTTGTTCCGTCTGAAACATTCCTCCGAGGAAGACCTCGTGAATGGGTACTCAGTGCCCTGGCGCACAAGGCGCACTCTCACTCGCACGACGAGAAATATCTTCTGGCTGGAAAAGTTGTAAAAGGAAACACGCGAGCCATCAGAGAGGAAAGAGAAGAGAAGAGAAGAGAAGAAAGTGCAAGAGAAGGAAGAAAAAAACCAAACCTGTCCAAGCCTATCATGTAGTACCCAGCATTTCCTGTAGATGGGGTGCTGCGTTCGCTGTTCAGTGCCAATAAGGGGACACCTGGACCTCGTTCTGGGTGAGTGGAGCCTCTTTGTGGCCTTGTAAGTCTGGAATTTAGTACACTTTAAGAGGTAATTCCCCTGCTCACACACATCTGATCAACCTCATCAGTTAATGAGCATGTCACTAGGTGTGTTCAGAACAGGGAAATCACCCATTGGTGTTCTGATGGAACAACTGATTCATTGATTCTTTTTTTAAACACAAAGGTATTGGGACACCCGAAATTTCCAGCCAGAGTTGGTTCTTCTCCAAACTGTTACCACAAACTTTCAGGCACACACACTTGAATATTCGATGCCTTTGGATACCAATAGCATGACATTTTTTTCCTTCATTTGAACAAGAAGACCCAAAGATGTCCAGCATGACAATGTCCCCATGCACAAAAGCTCTCCAGGCCTCCTCACCTCGCGTCTATCAGTACCTGACTTTTCTAACGCCCGTGTATCTAATTGAGCACAAAATCTCCATGAAATCTAGCGGAACATCTTCCCAGAAGAGTGGAGGTTCTTATAAGAGCAAATGAATGTGGAACGAGATGTTCAAAAAGAAGCACCTACCAGTCTTATGCTCCGGTGTTCACAAACCTTTGTGCATTTAGTTTACATTTGCACTATAGATTCAGATTCTCAGCAGGACCAAGCTGACACTACTGGGCCCTTGAGCAAGGCCCTCGACCTGTAATTGTATAAATGAGATAATTGTAAGTAATTTTGGATAAGGACAAAATACACCGAACTTCTAGTGTTGAAATCATTTGTACAATTTGTTTTCTTTTCATCACAGCATCAGAGTAACACACAGTCCTTCTCCCCTTAGCCCTGTGTTTTCTGTGATTGTTGTTGCATGTAGCACCAGGGTTCAGCAGGAACGTTGTATAATTTCACTGTGTAATTCGTCAGCTATATATGGTGGAAATGACAATAAAATCTTCTTGACTTGACACCAGAAAAGCGCCATCTGCCCTCTTCTGCATGAGTTTCAAAATGCTCACGCTCGGCGTCTGCTTTGAAGGCTAGTTTTTCTCACCATGACGGAAAACCCTGAGAACCCAATTCGAAGCTCTCTATCCTCTATATAACAGGATAAAGCATTTCATTACTTTTATATGACAGCAATATGACACCAAATGTCCAATTGAAAAAATATCATAAAAAAAAAACATCTATTCCTTTGTGACCAGATTTATCCCTGTAATATATAACTATATTAAATGCCTATTTATTCATCTATTTATTTATTTGTTTGTTTGCTTATTTATTACAATGCTAACAGATAATATCCATACATTTAATTGAACCATAGTAATAATATTGTGATTTTTTTTTTCACAAATAAAATAGTATCATGCATTCATCAAATGTATTCGTTATTATTTATTTAATTAGGTATTATTGCGCATGCATATTCATGAATTTCTTTCGTTCTTTTACATATTTATTTATTATTAAAAAAAAACTGTATATTTAATTCATTGTGATGGTTATGACAATTGTAATAAGAAAAAAAACTAAACACGTGTATAATTAATATTAATAATAAGAATAAAAAGATTTTACTAAATAAAATGAAAATGAAGTTAAAAAAAAGGAATAATGCACAAGACAAACAGAGCAAAAATGTTTCTAAAATGCCTAATAATATTAATAATGTAATTTATAATTTATTTATTATATAATTTATAATTTTTTTATTATAAATAATAAGATGAATATTACTTGAACAGTAATAATAATAATAATAATAATAATAACAATAACAATAATATTTATTAATGTCTTTTCAGAAAATAAAGTGAATTTGTAGAAATAAAGCTGTGGCGATGTGCTGTCATTCTCGTCTGGGCTTGCAGGTGTAAAACCATCTGTGCCTAAACCGTTGAGCTCATTTCCTGGACAAAGGCCTCATCAAGGTGTTCTCTGTCATCTTTTTTTTTGTTTTTGTTCCCTCTCTCTCTCTTTCTCTCTCTCTCTCTCTCTCTTTCTCTCTCTCTCTCTCTCTCTCTCTCTCTCTCTCTCTCTTTCTCTCTCTCTCTCTCTCTCTCTCTCTCTCTCTCTCTCTATCTCCTGCTGTAAGTACACATCACTTTCTCCCTGTGTATCCCTCTCATGGAGGTTCACACCTCCTTATCCAGAACACACCTTTACTGAGCCAGTGGTAAAAAAGGTTTACAAACCTTGTAGTTGAGTTAAAGTAGAGATTCACTCAGTAAAATGTGTCTCCAGTAACAGTAAAAGTGTCCCTTTAAACTTTAACTTGAGTAAAAGTACAAAAGTTTTTGCCTTTAAATGTACTTAAGTATCCAAAGATGATTTATTATAACTCTAATGTTCCTATTATCATTTTTATCACAAGACTCTTTACTTAATCACTTCAGTTTATGTGTAAAGACTCGAATGTGACTCTCAGCACACTGATCTATTAATAGAATAATATTAATGACAAACACTAATGGATTTCTATTACAATCATCATGAGCACAAAACCTTCTTTACAAATACTTCAGAAAATCGGGTAAACGAGGTACGTGTGTGGTGGTGAGTTCGAGTCTGGAGTTTCTTCATCATTTATTCCTCTCTAAATGTTCTGCTTGCTGTTGAACTGATGCTGAACTGTATGTTGGTGATCAGTAGATACACCGAGCGACGATCAGAACACGTCTGAAACAGAGCGTGCGCTCGACCCTGATCGGTGACTCGATGCGTGTTTCACCAGTTACGTTTTTACCCTCGTAAAAAAAGGGAACGATCAATTTTGCAAAGTCGTATTTGAGTAAAAAGTAAGAAGTTTGACTTTCAGAAATCCTGAATTGGAGTGAAGTTACAGTAAAAGTCTCCCACAATTGGAAATACTTCAGTAAAGTACAGATACGCAAAAAAGCTACTCAAGTGCAATAACATTACATTTACTTCTTTACTGTCCACCACTGATATAAATCTGTCTCATTTTTTTTCTTGTACACTGCAACCCTTGTGCTGATCACACAGATGCATGTCTACACAGGTTCTATTTATACAGTATCTCATAAAAGTGAGTACACCCTGCACATTTCAGCAACTATTTTAGTCTATCATCTAAAGGAACAATACAATGGAAATGAAACTGTTGTTGCAGTGTGCAGCGTACGATCAGACAGTGACAGACAGCAAGAGGACTCAACTTCTTTGATGGACCCCTTTCAAAGTCTGTTCTGAGTAGAACCTGTCTTGGAAACCCTCTGTATGACCCTGGCCACTGTACTGTAACTCAGCTTTAGGGTTCGTACAGCCTCATTCATCTTTGTGAAGAGAAATCTTCAGAGAGTCTTTACCATGAGGTCCATGTAGAACATCTAGTGCTCAGTATGAGAGAATTTGACTCAAAACACCACATTTTAACTGCTCTAATACAAGATACACAAATTTGTATGGTTCTATGAAGCAGTTCAAACATGAACATGATGAATAGGACCAGGTACAGCTGCTATCACTTAGGGTTGCCAGTTATTTAGAACATAATGTCTTGAGTTGTTTTCAGAAGACTATAAATCTGTACTTCTAAACAAGCTGCACATTGACTACTCTAAAATATATAGTTTCCTTTTACAGTATTGTCCCTTGAGAAGATATACACATATGGTTGATGAAATGTGAGGGGGTTCACTCACTTTTCTAAGAAACTGTATATTAATAATTAATACGAGAGGTGTTGAGTGCTTGTTCGCTGCTTTTCTTTTACTCTGGTCAAACTCATTCCAAATCATCTAAACTGGATATAGATCAGGTGATTGTGGAGGCCTGGCCATCTGACACAAGACTCCATCATTCTCCTTCTTGAACAAATAGCTCTTACATAAGCTAGATGTGTGTTTGGGGTGATGTTCCCCAGATGGGATGACATGTGGCTGCAAAATGGTGTGGTAGCCATGTTGACAAAGTGTGCTCTAAGTATTGACTTCATCGCCAACACTTTTAACAGCAAAACACCCCTACACCATCACACCTCCACCTCCATGCTTCACAGGGGGAACCACACATTCAGGAACCATCCGTTCACCCTCTGTCCATCTAAGAGTAAATATGCCAGAACCAAAATTCTCAAATTTTAGATCAGGAGAGTTTTCCACAAATCTAATGTTTATTCCTTGTGTTTCTTGGCACAAACAACCCTCTTCTGCTTGTTGTTCTTTTAAATAATTTGCTACAATTTAACCATGAAGCCTTGACTCAGTGGATTCCCTGTACAGTGGATGTTAAAATATTTCTCCTAATTGATCGCCGAGAATGTTGATTGTTGAAATTGATGATTTTTAAATCATGCTTCTGTGTTACCTGTCCAGCGCTCCAGAGTGTAGCGGGCGGTGCGTCAGTAATAGTGGTCCGTGGAAAACGTAGCGCCGTGTTTTGTTAAATGGCTTAAACGATGCATCAATGCAAATTAATTTGCCTTG
>MU551706.1:2126196-2132671 GCA_024362625.1 Silurus asotus
GTCGGAACGACAGACTGGATCAAGGTGGAGGTGGAACTGCATCAAGGTTAGGCTCTGAGCCCTTTCCTGTGTGTGATGATGGACAGGTTGAAGGACGAGGTCAGACAGGAGTGTCCGTGGACTAAGAGGTTTGCTATTGTGATAATGATATTGTGATTTGTGGTGAGAGTAGAGAGCAGGTGGAGAAGAGCCTGGAATGTTTATAGGATTGTGGTGAGACCTGAGATGTTGTATGGTATAGAGACAGTGGCATTGAGTAAAAGACAGGAGGTGGAGCTGGAGGTAGCAGAGCTGAAGATGTTAGGATTTTCGTTTACAGATGGACAGGATTAAAAACAGGTTTATTAGAGGGACAGAGCATGTAGGACGTGGGTTGTTTTAGAGACAAGGTGAGGGAGGTGTGATTAAGATGGTTTGGACATGTGCAGAGAAGGGACATGGGGTATATCGGTAGGAGAATGCTGAGGATGGAGACACCAGGAAGAGGAGGTTTATGGATGTGGTGAGGGAAGACAGGTAGTTGGTTTGAAAGAGGCAGATGTAGAGGACAGTGGGGTATGGAGCGGATGATCCGCTGTGGCGCCCCCTAACTGAAGCAGCCGAAAGAAGAAGTATAGGTTTAGGTTTTGGTGTAGATGTACGTTCGGTAGTGTGTGTGTATATATAGGTTTATGTGTAGGTGTACATTAAAGGAACATATTGGAAGCTCCTAGTAAGAAGTTTGTAATTCTTACACACACATGATTTAGAATAGATTTACTCCTGACGCTGATGGAAATTCTTTTAATATCTTTACCTTAAAGTTTCTAGTGTGGCTATTTTTCATTTCTATTTTCACTTTTAAATGTGTGTGAGAGAGAGAGTGTGAGAAAGAAAGAGCAAGAGGAAGAGAGAGTGTGACACGTTATACAGGAAATGGTTTGGAAACAGCACGATTGCTGTTCATGTGAAGAAATGCAATTTACTGTCCTAAAGCCCCCCCTATTTACATCATTATAATCTTATGTAAGTGGGTGCAGAAGGGGGTTCTGTTCGCTGCTGCATCGGTGACTGGTGCAGGTTCACACTGCAGAGGCGTTTCATGATTTGACTGGTTAAAAATTTACAAGTGATTTACAGAATGTGATCTATTTTAAGCTCCGCCCACACCTGTGACTTTGGGGTGGTGGGTGTCAAGCGTGATTAACCTGGAGTTCGTGCAGCGACTCATCTGGGGTGTGATTTATCACTTCATCAGTGACGATTGGTGTTTGTATTGTTGCCATTTCAAAGCCACGTTAAAACATTGCATAGTAAAACACTTTCCTTTTCTTTAACCTGAATGTATTTCTGTATCCACCTGGAGATAAGAGTTTCGTCGTTATTTCAAGCGTATGTTTTTTATCACGTATTCTGCATTCCCATACGTGAATTCAAGAGCGTTTGGTTTTTACCTTTTTCTAGTGAAAAGTACATACAATACAGTTTAAACCCTGGTGGAAATATTAACAGGAATAGTAACAATTTTTATGAAGGACTAAAATTAATGTATTTCAAAGTAACGCCAAAATTCGAGAAAAAATCTAGATTAAATAAAAAAAAAAAAAAAAACAGTTTTCATAAAAGAAAGTTTGTTTCAATTTAATTTAACAATTAAAATTTAAATAACAATAATCATAATGTTATAATATAATAACAATTATTATTGTTATTATATTATTATAACATTATTATAACAAAAATTATTATATACTTTTTCATTTAACGATTATTATTATAACATTATCATTATTATTATTATTATTACAACATACTATATTTATTAAGTATTACATTTTTTTCCATACTACAGAATTTATGATGTTCACTTACATGATGCCTTATTAATCTTTTCTTTAAATGTATTATATATAATTATATTATATAGAGGTATTATATATTTATTCTTTATTTTTAATATCATGAGAATAAAAGGTTTGTTTAGGACATTTTTATTAATTTTTTTATATTATTAGTTTTTTTTTTATTTATCTCCTGAAAGCTGCAAAGTTGTGACAGTGAGCATATTTTCCTTATGACACTTGAAATTATTATGAAATATGTTTATTTGTTGTGAAATTAATCATTAGCTATTCAGCATAAAACATAAACAATTATTCAAAAATAAATGAATGCATGACTTTACAAATAAGTTCAAATTCTATTTATTATTCTATAATCATATAATATATAATAATAATAAAGTTTCAATTCAATTTTTTTTTCATTTTAAGTTTTATTTATTTAATTGAACAAATCAAAATAATAATTCTGACTATTTGTTCGTTTGTTGTTGAAAAATTCTGATGTTTGATGGATAAATTCATGCACAGATTTTTTTTTTTTTACATTTATAAAATTAAACAATGAAACGAACCATATTTAAAAAAAAGAGAATTATACAAGAATTTGATTAAGATAAAATGTTTTAAATTGTGCAACACAATGAAAGTGGTAAAAAATGTATAAAACAAATTTTATGAATTTCTTAATTAAAAACAACAAATTATAACGTATTATTTTGACTCTTTTTTCTGTTGAAATTGTTTGTTTTTGTGAATCTTGCATCAATCTGTGATACCGTCATTATTCATTTTTCATTTATTATTAATACAAAAAAGTTCCTTACTAAAATGTAATAAAATGAAATGTAAATTAATCCAAACAGTTTCATTAAACTCAATAAACCAAACAGATTTATATACAGATTTCAATTAATTTAAATGCATGAAATAGATTTCTTACAAGTTCTTAAAGGTCCTTGTATGTTGCGTTCATTCGTTCGTTTTTTGATTCGTCATTGAAAAACTAAATATGAATTACAAAGCTTTTGTTCCTTTTTTTATTTATTTAATAGTGAAAGAAAAGAAAACGCCTGTTTATTGTTACTGACATTCAATAAAGAAAACTACTTAAAATGTTATAATTTTCTCTATTAGTTTATTTACAAACTGTAGCCATCAAAATTTTACAATAACAAATATGATCAAAGCTCTAATGTGACACAATGTTTCCAGTTTAAAATCCAATCAAAATCTGGAAGTAAAAGGGAATCTCATTGCTGGTCTTTTCTTAAGATCAAATGTCCAATTTGGAGCCATTTGCAAAAGTAAATAATCTGCTACACACCAGAACAACATATTCAGAGATCACAGACAATATAGTAGGACAGAGGGCAGGGTGGGGCAGGGTGGGGCAAGGCGAGGTGGGCCTGTGCGAGGCAGGGCAGGGCAGGGCTGTTTTGCAATGAGTTTGTGAAGATTTTGTCTATGGCATACCATTGTAAGAAAAGGATGTGTGTTTCACTCCCATTTCCTGTTCTGTGTGTTGCTTTTGAAAAGCCTGTAGTGATGCATCTGAAATTCTTGGCATGAAATCAGAATGTTGGATGAAGCCGCTGATGAATTATGCACTGATGATCAGTTCCAGGTTTTTCAAGTGTCCCATAAACCCAAAATATCTCAAAATAAAAAAAAAATAACATGACAAGAAACTATAAAGAAGGTGTTTTTAAAATATTTTTCAATTTTAATGGGGAAAAAAGAGGTTTCTAAAAATAAATATATAATCATTAGTTTGACTATTTAAAAAAAAAAAAAAAAAACCCTAATGAACCAAACCAACATGGGGCATGAAACAAAAGTCATTTCAAAATGTTGTTGTTTTGATTAGGAATTCCCATGGGTCTGATGTTTGAACCATCTGAGTGGAGGTGCTTTTTTTTCTTAAAATATGTAAAATATGCCATAGATTCTATGTAAATCACTCAGTCATCAGCTTCCTTTGTTTTGATTCAGCGAAGAAGTCATCTGTAAATGTGTTCTCTTTCTTTTCAGCTGCACATCAACAGTTTTTTTCCCCCTGTGGAACATCTCAGCCTCATAAGTAATCTGTGTCATTTGGTGGTGTTCAGTGTGACTTCAAATTCTGAACATTAGTAATTCGTCCACTCGAAAGACCGTCACTCCGTTCACGAGCTCGAGCCGCCGATCCCAACATCGCTCAGGTGCGAGATACCCGGAGAGCCGAACAGCCTGAGGAGGCTTGTCTGCTGCTACACTCGGATTAGATCGGTGAATTCGAAAGGGAAGGGGATTGTTAGGGGTTTTTTCTCTCGTTTTTTTTTCGCACTTTTGTCAGCGGGCTGCCTGCAAAATGTGACTCATAGTCTATGTAGTACAATATCGTTTTAGCCGAGTAATTCACGCAGAGCTTCTGCATTCAGACGCGATATTATTAACTGTTCCTGTGTGTGGATTCAGTTCTTAGAGCAGCAGCTTCGACGTACTTTTACACTAATAACAAACAGATTTAAAAATAAAAAGGTGGATGTAGAAGCCGTAAAGGTTTCTATTGGACGTTTATAAGATTTATAGAAGTGTTAGCGCTTTGTAAAAAAATGATGGAATGGAATAATGGAATTATTCCGACATCTTCAGGACAGTAATTTTTTTTTTTTACCAATTTCTTTCTAACATGATTAGCTAATCTTTTTGATAGAAATAAAGGTTGTTGAGCAAACTATTGCTTTACAGCTACAACAGGATGACCAGAATACCATTTAACATAACAAGGAGGTGATATCAAAAGGTTTCGAGACTAGTTTTGTAACCCGCCAACAGATCGCACAGTTCCAGAAAGCGTCGAACTTCATAAGTCAGTTTTGCGGAAAGACCTCGTCCTGTGTTCATCGGAAGTTATGCAACTGGCGCTATTCTGACCACGTGTGTTACCACGTCTGCTATTCTGACCCCTCTGTCAGCGAGCTCTCCTCACATGTGAGTTTCTCGCCGGAAACAAAATACTCCCAATTCCGCACTCACCCTACTGGCCAGATTTCGGCTCCTGTGGGCTTTGCCTTCTCCTGATGACGAAGATCCATCTTTTGACACCATTGCGGAGATCCGGAGTGAGTCGCAGGAGGTGCTTGACACGCTTTGGAAAGAAGACTTCCAGGACACATTCCAGAATGATTAGGAATTGGGAGGGTTGTATTGCTGTAGAAGGGGACTCTTTTGAAAGTAACGGTGTGTAAATGTAGATAAATAAAGTATTTTCTTGTAAACAGAGGCCGTCTCAAAATTTTTGATATCACCTCTTATAAACCATTGCGTATTTAGGTACACTGTATGGACAACCGTGTTGGGACAAGATATGATTTCTATGGGATGGAGTGGAACATCTCCTGCTATAGAACTCTGACCTCAACTCTATTGAACACCTTTGGCCTCTGATCACCTCACCTACCTGAATTTACTAACACCCTTATGACTGAATGAGCACAAATCTTTAGAAAATCTAGAAAATCTAGATCTTCCCAGAAGAGTGGAGACAAAATGTGGAATGTGCTGTTCATATGAATCTTATGGTCAGGTGTCCACAAAATGTTGTCTGTAGAATGAAATTCTCATAGATCACTACTTTTACTGATATTAAAGTTCATTTGAAACAAGCGTATTTAAAAGTATAAATGTGAAACGAAGAGCTTTCTTCTGACCGGAGTTATATTTAAGCAGGGGATAATTACTTTTAGTTAAGTGCAGGAATGATTTACTTTACTGGTTGCTCTTGAACACACTTCAGGCCACGCTTTTACTTGAAAATAATCCACTTCCGAGTGATAACGCCACTTGGATTCATGCTGACCAGCATCTCACCACTCCGTCATGGATTTTCTTACTTAGTTCCTGTTTCCCCAATGGGACATTTGTTTCTTTAGTCTTGTGGATGAATTGCGGGTTAGAAAAAGGAAGGCTTTTTTTTCTGGCTCTTTTTTCCGTGTCAATCATCTACCTGGAGAAGAAAACACTACGTCAAAGCAAAATAAATCTTTCCCAGTCGTCTGAGAACATGCCTCGGCTGTCTGAGCATGTGTCTCTTAAAAAAAAAAAAAATGCAGGCCCTTTGTTTTGCCTTCCCATCCCTAATCCTGGTGTTTATGAGGCTCCATATTTAGTTGTAAGACAAAGGAGTGGAATTGGGTGCAGGCCGTGGGTGGTCTTGGTGTGACAGTTGCCCGGTTACTTATGTATCCATCTTGTTTAGCGAGGCTTCGTACACTGGCCTTTTGAGACCCGCCTGTTCCTCCATTCTCCACGACTCAGATTTTACAGCCATCTGCCAGGTTGCCTATCCAAAAGCGCGGCTAACCTTGAAACCTCTTTTGAGTGCCGGCCCGCCACGTTTGACCCGTACTTTCCAGGTCGTGACCTTAACCTTAATTCTTTGCATGTGGCCATTTTGACAGCAGGGTTAAGATGATCTGATACCCCAGCTCAGTGCTGCTGCGAAGGGCCGAGTTTCAGGAAGCAGACCACTTAGCTTTGATGCTCCGGTTTCTGCTCTGACCCTGCACCATCCTTGCCAACCCCGGGTCCATCTGGCCAGACCTTCAGTCAGATTTCCTCCCACCACCCAAACAGTTGCAGTCAAGAACGAGTCCCTTAACTTGACCCCC